>JAQFXU010000286.1:0-64051 GCA_034693705.1 Spatulosminthurus flaviceps | reverse complement strand
AAGATGCCGCAATGGGTCATTGGAGGAATGAGTGAAGTAGGGTTGAGTATGTGAAGTGTTGGGAATATGTGCATGATACAGGGAGAGCAATTTCTGCCCCAACACTCTAAATAATTTGAGGAAATCAAAAACAATTATTTCACTTTCGAAACTAAAGTACAATATGCCCCTTGCCCCTGGGTTTAAAAGACTGACATACACTTGCAAATTAATATTAGCAGTGGTTCAGGAAAAGATGCCTTAATGAGGACCCCTACCACGCTCAATTAAAAATTAAATACAATAAAGAAGAACAAGTGGCCAGGTAAAACTACAAAAAATGCTAATTTAATTATTATGTTTTATGAAAAGTAGCTTCCATTTTTGCAGTGGAAATTTTATTTTGTGGGTAATTACCCTTTGAAAATGTCATTGTGCAAGCTTTGAACCTGATCTATACGACCATTACTAATTAATTGCGAAAGTACGGTTTTTTTCTCTCCAAAAGAAATTCCTTCTTGCATCCTGCGAAACTTGCCCGATTGGTTGCGTTTCTATGTCCGAATATATGATGTATCCCACAGGGTAAAAAACTGGTTTGAGACTACAGTAACAAGTAACAACAATGACTTTTCGTTACTCGTATCCCTCTCCTCTACATTTACATGCAGATTTACCATCATGGTTTGCACACTCTTGCAGAAAGTGTCATATCTCTGATAGTTCATAATTTCTGGGTAGGCTTACTCATGTGTGCCTGAACACAATCAATATAATATAATCATCTGATGAACTTTGTCGAATTAGCGAGAAAAAGTGGGTGAATACTATATAGAAAATGTATGTTAAAAGTTTTTGGCACTCGGCCATGGTCAGTGAAAACGCATATGTGTGCAATCTCTCAGCTTCAACTTACTACATATTATGATTTCTTTGAGTAGATGTAACGAAACACCTTGCAATAAATCTAACAATCAAAATTCCAGACATGATCTCAACATGACACTATCACATTCAGGGGTTATCCAACCTATATGCCTAATTTAAACGACCAAGTTTTCAGCACTAACGCGTACCATTGTTTTGGATTTATTAGGAGTAACCAGCTTTACTACACGTGTGTTTTTTCGTAGGAAGAATTGTTTAATTGTAACTTGTAGCCCGGCCGTTTCTTCATCATTTATATGACACCAAATTCCAAATGGTAGCATTGTGTAGATGGTCGGTGATCGGTTATACTATCCATCTCACCTTGACTTTGGGACAATGTAGTTTCCAAGCTCATTCTTTAAAATTATTGTTGTGCATTTGTATTGCAGCTCTATTTTGTTGAAAAAATTTCCTTGACACTTCTCACCGCTAGGAAATTTAAAAAAACTACATTGAGGTATTTATTATGTGCTGTCATAAATTCGACTTCACCCTTCGAAAATCCTGCGATTATGTCGGCCATCATCCGAAGGAATATATTCATAGTATACAGTTGAATTTTCATTAATATGAGAAAATTCGACATTATAACAAACGGCTTTACTATTTGGTGGTCTCACCGTCACCATGTTCTGAGCGGCTGAAAAATGGCAACTTTTTGCTCGAAAAGTGAGGTTTTAAAGAAAATATTCCATGAAAATTTGTATCTAATCAGATTGCATGTGTTTCCTCAAAAGAAATGATTTACAGGCGTATTGTAACTTTTTTACCCAGAACCCGTAACTACGGCAGAACTTTTATTTTTATAATATTTTGAATTTTTGTAAGTTCGTGTTTTAAATTTTCTAAAATTCTACTATTTTTTAGTTGTAATGTACAAACTATAAAAACACGGAATCTCACACCAAAAAGTGTCAGTCTAATCTTCATCAATTTTCTGTATAAATCACATTCAGAGATAGAGATAGAGAACGCAGAAAAAAATATTATTAAAAAATTCACCAAGATTTTCCATTCTAATTCCCCAGATTGAAACACAATAGTTTTATTACTTGAAGATTTAAACCAATGATAACATTCAAAAAAGTATCTTGTCCCATATGTCAAAATTATACAAAAACATAGTTTCAAGCCATGTAATTTGACCAAATTGAACTAAAGTTCACTTCATTAGCGTACTTCCATATGTAGCCATTGTATATAGTATCAAACATAACATTATGTGTGTTTGCTCTCGAATTACCTCTATCAAGTGGTAAAAGAGGCAATAGAAAATATACAAATATTTACAAAGGGTATGAACCCAGGGTATAGTAGAGAAGATTAGGAAGCGAACCACATATGGTGGACCAACACGAAGAGTAAGTGATTTATATCTGAGATGTTATCTCCTCAAGTCAAAACTGAACATAAGTGCTTTTGATATTCCGCCATGGGAAATGATTTCATTTACTTGTTAGCTATAAAATATACATACAATCAATGTACATCTCTCTCTATGCTAATAAAAAATAATGCCTCCGAGACCATAAAAAATGCTCATCGATTTTTTTTTTCATCTTATCCCACAAACCTATAATTTGCATTTTGCCTTAGAAACCATACTAAACCCACCTTGACAGGAACACCAACACAACAGCTTCAACCGTCACTTGTCAGGTAAAAATGAGCAACTTTGTATATTGTTGTTCCTACATAACACCTATATCATGCAAATCCAAGAGCTTTATTCTAAGTTGGTGTACTTAATAAATTACAAGTAGAGAGAGAGAGAGAGAGCTTGTAATATGCCACGAGTCAGTCGATAATACTAACCGCTATGATAATTATCGAGCCTCCTCATTACACTGCTTTGTTGACGGACGAATGTGACAAAGGGTGCCCTTTTCTAGAGTTTTATACATTTTGCCATTGCATTGTATGTCAAAGTAAATCCATGTATGGAACATATGATGACATATGTATCCCAGTAGGTTATCCCCTGGACGCTATGTATTCATGCCCTAAAAGGTTTTCCTTTTCATGTACCAACAAGGCCCCAACCCTTACTCACCAATGACAATGACGCCCTTAGAAAAACTCGAGTAAATCCCTTGTCATTATTGTCATTTCATATAGTACCGACACGTACCACTACATCCGAACATCACCGCCCTGTAAGTACAAACTTGTCCGCACAACAGAAAGAAACATCATCTATCACACCGTTTTATTTACTCTACCCATTCCTACATTCCCCATTGCCTCTACACACCAAAACACAAGTAAGTACAAAGTACAATTCTCCTCCAGTTCATAAACTGGAGGAGCTATATGGGCTGCCACAATGGCCTATACACACACCTTCGTATGTACTCACAAAGAGGTGCTTGGTCTGGTGACAGAGGACTTTGGATAATCGGTTCGAGTCCCTTGATAAATCCTAATCCGTCCTCAGACCTTTATAATCACACATACATACTCGTAGGAGAGCATGTACAACAAAACATGTATTTATGAAGATTTAACAGCTTTTAATGGGGATCCTATAGTGTTCATTGGGAAGTGCCATATGGCAATCCATATGCAATGAACGTAAATTCCATGTGTTCATGTGTGTGTTCTCTCTATTATTCTCCTTGAAATGAGTCAATTATGCCAAGGGCCTGTTCACTATTATTTTTATGCACGCACTCCTGAAATATGAGTTCAGCGACAGGTTTTCACAGTTCTTTTGCTCTTTACCGAGTAGGCTTTTATGTATATGTGCAGGCAGGGTAAAGTGTAGAGAATAGTGTGTATTATGTATGTACCTGTTCAATGCTATGATTTACTTTAGATTTGAATCCTCAACTATAATTTGGAGGTCTGTATATACACTGCATTGTATAGCTCGATTATGATACAATATAAGTATCCCATTTACTTTGGCTGAATCCTAAAATAGAGTTTCAATTTGAGATGTGAATCAAAAGTAAACTAAAACAAGCAGATGTCAACATGTCATCAGCTTATTGTTTATCGCTACTGTGACAGATTTTCGCGGGTCTAAATATATATTTTCGTAGTATCTTTCCCTCTATACCAACTGCTAGTACACCAATCCTTCACACGTAAATACATGATACAAGCAAAAAAATAAAGTGAGTATATTTTTATAAAGAAAATAAACTTACCTTTTTAAAGCAAAGTTTCACCTCTCCAACTTGTGAGACACTGCGTAGGTTGATATCCTCTCAATATTTTACACACACACACACAAACGTCCTCAGTAATGAGGTGCTAATTGGTATTTCTATATTTCAATGAGCGTAAAATTTGTTTTCGACTTTACTAGACTTGTAATCAATTGTTATGCCGGGTCGTGTAAAAAATATTATCTTACTCTTTACAATCGATTGTGAGCAATAGGCAGCTCTGTATTTGACAAGAAAACTAATTTGTGTATACGTTGAATAGAATTTATCTGCATTCGTGAAATTATGCAAATATTATTCTGACCTTGCTCACTTTAAAAATCAAATGAATGCAACAAAGAATATTGTTCTATGCATTAGAATTAAATCGTAGAAAGGTCAGTAATTTTGCTTTTATTTTTTAAGAGCCAGCAGCTGGAACTGTTGAGTTGAAATTCGAGCCAGAAACTTACTATAAGAGGTTATCCGGGTATTTTACATTGCACATCCATGAGAATATTGGTGCATATAGTAAAGTATATATAACTCTCTCCAGCTAGAAAGCTTCTGCTATGAAGAGAGAATCAAGTAGAGAGAGAGAGAGAGAAAAGTAAAAGACAGCGCATATTCCGATTTCCTGATTCTCTTGAAGAGGTCGCCAAGCAACGACAAGGAGAAAGGAGAAAGATACTCACACTCTTTTCACTTGCTCTTCTTGATATGACACTAAATCCTTCCAAGTATTTCCTCTCAATTTTATTATCACTTCTACCTACACATCATGTATTTGTAATAGAATTTTGTTTACTATTTCGAATCAATCACAGTCTACAATGAACAAGCATTTTCATATCATAAATCAACGTTTGTATCCCCCAATTTGATTTGACAACAGAATATTTTTACTCCTTCCAAATAAGGAAATAAATCCAAAAATAACCACCCTAAAAACATTTTCAATGGAAAAGAATTTATAAATTTGGGAATAAACAAGTCAAAATAAATTCTTTGTGTACATTCATTCAGCTTGTATTTTTCCACCATCAGAACTTATGTCCTATGTTTTTTTCTATCAACTAAAAATCATACACGGAGCATTTTTTTGGGGAATGCCGATCCATATTTAAAAAATCTCATTTCCTGTCAATCTTCTTTTAACTCAAGCTCATCCTGAGATGGACCGAAAATATAATATGTATGTATGTACACCGTGCAGTGCAGTGGGGAAAATGTTTCTGCCCAAGCAAAAAATAAGATTGGTAAATGTGTGTACGTACAACAGGATGAGCGAGTGTACATTATTATTAGAGTCATGGGGAGAAAATTTCTCCTCTCAATTCAATATCCGCTTCTTTAAAGATTTTTTTAATGGAAAATCTTATATATTTCCAGGGCTTGATTCGTTCCTGGGATTACCTACATACAAACAAGTATGTATTATAATGGTTCTGTATGTGTGTATTCATGTGGCCGTATAAGGATATTGCTACGTTAATTTCCCCAAAGTTTGATGCCAAAAAAAAATCAAGTTTTTTTTTTCAATTTTCCTCGCCATAGGAATTTCTCTTAACTACTGCTGCAATAGTTTTTTCCTACTGCTGCAATAAGACATGCAATAATACTGTGTGACATTCTCTCCCATGAATTTATTTTGTTTTCCATTATAATTTCACCCCGTAGCTTTTAATTTCCACCTTATTTGCTAAGAACCCTCCCCAAGAGAAGGTTTCAAAATCCAAGAAGATGCGAGTACTCATACTTTTCCGTTGAGCTCCAGCAGTGGCTGTTAAAGAATTTCATTCTACTATTCTTAAACTATAGCTTGACAAAAGTAAAAGAGATTATTTTATGGTTTTTATTGCAACAATAATATTTCTTAATAATTGTAAAAAGCGACACTAAAAGAGAAATAATGTTCATAAAATCAAATGTAAAAAGGTTGGACTTGGAGACATCTTCGTAGAAAAACATTGTTGTACTTTCTAGACCTTATAGAAACCGACGCTGGTAAGTTTGGTTTTTGTCCATGTGACTATATGCGCTATGCGCTACTAACGCTATAATAAGTACATGAATTGTGTCGCGACTCCGTTGAGACTAAGCAACTCACACATGAGAAGATGTAGAGCTAAATATGTAGAGGACGTGTGTAAGGATGTATTTATATGAGTGGTAGAGAGAATCGTAGAGTTAAGTATGCTTTGCAGTTTGATGGAAATACTCATGGAAGTGGAAAATACTACAAAGTAGAGAAACGAAACGAGATGTTGTTCATCTTGCTGTTCGTTCGTGTATTATGTAGCTTTTCCTCTTGGCTTGTTTTATTTCGAATTATTTTTCCAACGAAATGCTACGAGTTCCGGTTTTCCCTTTGAACTCTCTTAGACTTTGTGAAGAAAGATGCTCATTAAATACAACTCGGAGCTATTGTATGTACCCGCAGCACCCATTCCCCATAATATGAGCCGTGCAGTAGTAGTAATCTCTGTTGTGGTGAAAGGAAAAGGAAGCGGAGAGAAAGGGCTCTTTTCTTCGAAACAAATTCTACATAACTGCACACTCAACCCTTTGCACACATGGAGTTTTCTGTTTTTTTCCCAGAAAATAAAGGAGTAAGAGAAAATCTCAAAATACAATATTTAGACTTGAGCCTCGTTATTTAGCACCATGAGAATAAGTTGAGGAGCAAAAGCAAGTTTTATTTACACATAAAGTTTAATTAACAGCATTTTTCATACTCCAGCGTTTTCTATCAACGCCTTTCCTTCCAAGCGTCTCTTTTCTTTTTTTCTGTGCAATGATTATCTTCCAACTTCCCAGAAATGCACTTTTAATTAAAAAGCTAGGGCATATTTCTTCAAATTAATTAACACGACATATACTCTGAAATTTTTGAGTGCTCGAGAGACAAAGTTATGGTCAGAGCACTCTATAATATTTTCACATCGTTTCCTTGCGTATGGATGCAGCCAAGAAGAAAACACATGTGAAATGCATAGGCAGCAAGGAAGGGAGGAGAAAAATCTCAAAGTGTACACCCAGGAAAGTTGCACTTGAACCTTCAATAAATCTCTTGGTTATATACATACAAAGGAATAAGTACGAGAAAATACACATGCACTGTTCTGGAGACATGGACAGTCCCCACCAATATGGAGGGATGAGGATAAAAGAAGCCAATCTACATACTAAGGATGAACACATGCGTGTCTATTTTCAAGGGGTGTTCATAAATTAAGAGTTGAAAAGTACCGGTATTGTAAATATGACAATGCAGGGAGGAAAAAAGAAAGCAAGAGCAAGCCGATGGGCAGGGAGCCCACTTGTCAACCCACTCATGAATTCTAATCCTATTGTAGAACAAGTGTGAAAGTGGTCGACTCAATAGGAGTTTCAACAGAGGATGTTTCCACCCAAACGAGTGTGTCTGTCACGCGACACTAAACTCCCGAAAATTTTTCCTCTCCTTTTCTCTCTCTCTCTCTCTCTCTCTCTTCTCCACAACACCAGATTTTCCCCCGGTAAACCAGCTGAAACATCCTAGGAAATATAATATAGTCTCTGATATACGTGAATCACTATTTTTTGTATTCATTACACCTGTTTCATCTGTGACAGATGTCTATCAGAGAAATTTACCACCTTACTGTGTGTACAAAAAAGAAAAGACGTTCCATGTATTAAGAGAGAAAGAAATACATTTACTTCACTGCTACCATTTCCGTAGTTGCCATTAAGACACAGCTTAGTATAAATTTTTGAATAAGTTATTGCTTAATTTTTTCTCATATTAGCCATACAAATGATTAAATGTTATTCTATAAGATCCACGAATTACTGCTACAATTATGTCATCAATCATAGCTTTTGGAAGTCGAAATTCTATTCTAAAGTTCTTGAAAAGCGTCGGAATACTTCCTCTTGCCCCAACCATCAATCCAATCACATCTATTTATTATATACATATTATTTATATACTAAGAAAAAGGTTACCCTTCTCATTCTTGCATACAAAAGAGAATATTAAAGGAAATACTCATATAAATTTCAATACCTTTTGAAGGATTCATTTGAAATCAAAGTCGAGAGTTGAAAAGGAGGGAAAGGTAGGAAATGGGATGTAAATCAGACTACGGCAGAAGAAGAATAATCCTTGGAGATTTGAATTGCCGTGTCGGTAGAGAAGGGAAAAACTGCATGTGTGATATGAGACGCCTATTAGCTCTCCCACAAGACTTTTTTTTCTCGATTCATTTCTTTCCCTTCACTCAATAGCACATATTTTTTCATAGCATACTTTCTCTACTATAATGCAGGATTCACAAGAACGGAATTATTGCCAATCAAAATCCCTGCCATTGTCAAGGAAATATGCCTCTAGAAATAGTTACGAGGCTTGTATTGCCAATCAATGCTCATTACATATGCTCTTATACTACAGCTACATAATGATCACTACTACCTTCTATATCTATGCATGCATGAAGAGACGTGTATAGGTAATTGAGACACAGGGAATAATTTGAATGGTGTGTCATGATAAATGGAATAAATAATGTGAGCATCAAGTCAAATTCGTACACACGACCTGTTCACAATTCAATTTCCTAAATTGAAATTAATGGATGCTTCATACATGGATTAGTTATACATGGTTGGGATTTTAACCCTATAATATAAAAGTAAGCAGCATAGTTTAGAGCTCCCATCATCAAATCACAAATTCTAATGGGAAATCATAAAGTTTTAAATTGTACATTTAATTTGAGATTAAAAACCCGTATTTTTTTTTATAATCGACTTTATTTATTGGAAAATGTTCGTATTAAAGATCTGTAAGGCTAAGGCATGAACATCTACCAGTTACAGAACTATTGTAATTTGCAATTGATAGACATTTGCATTCATATTTGCTTCTAAGTATGCACAGTAACTTGTACGCTCATTTTTTATTATGTGCTAAAAATTCTGTGAATAATAATGTTCCTCACATGTAAATTTGTACATTTGTTGAGGGGCACCTCTGCACATAGCTAGATACATACAATACTGGTAGTATGGCTCTCCTGCAAGCTATAAAAAGATACTTATTTGGTACTTTCATGCTCACATGAATATTTTCAAGGGACGTGCATACATAAACAGAGCATGACATGAACATCAGGATGATTAGCTGGATGGCATTCAACGAGCCATAGCCGTCCTCTTATTGCGTTAATCCACTAAAAGTAATCCTCAAAGGTACTCATATTACTGAACCCTTGTAACATTCACTTCAACCTCTTACTTAATACATACATTACCTACGGAGGCCATTTACATGTACCCAAGCATTTGCATCCTCACCGTTGCAACACATGGGTTTAAACGTTGAGCTGGCACTTGCCACATGCATAGAACACTTACAATCATGTAACACCACATAAAATCTCCAGTTTTAAACCAATGCAGCAGTAGAACATGTTTCTACATGAGTCTATACTCTTAAACGAGTCATTACTATCATATAAATTAAATAACATTTAAGGTAATCAAATTACTACCGTTTGTTAGGTATTTTCCCCGTCATAATTGTAAAAATTAAGAATAAAAATACCCAGCAAATATGAAAATTATTTTTTGCATTTTTTACGGCTAAATGAGAATTCGAAATTTATTTGAGCCATGTATGTATGTAATAAAAAGTTGAGAGGGAGGAAACGATTGTGCTAAATCTCATGAAATGTCATACTGCATGGACGTGGACGTAGGATTTGCTTATTGTGGAACCCTAGGCACTCTCCTAGTGTTGACAGGTGTGACATGGCAAGTAGGAAATTTACTGGTTGTATGAACTTGATTGCACCAATGGGTGTGCTTATGCACGCATTCTTAGCCTTCTATACATACATGCAAATATATGTCTCATGTAATCAACAATTTACAAGAACACTAAATCCTGAAAGGCTGAATATTTCTTCCATTTTACGTACTACCTACATATCGTATCGTAGCGTTAAAAAATCTGTACTTGGCCACATACTTTTAAAATGCATGTGAATATACACATGTACATGGAAACTATACACTCATATAAAAACAACTGATCCTGCTGTGTATGTGTGATACCAAGTCTGAAAAAGCTACGCAGAGATATACGACTCTACGAATAAGCTGATGATGAAGTCGGTTTCCAAATGATGAGACATGGGATGACGAAAAAACTGCACACATTTCAAAATATGCAAACAGGGCTAGTTCAATGGTAACTACATATCTATTCATTTCCATTCACATGTTGCTAGTACTAGAGGAGAAGAGAGCAGGAGCATTCATTTGAATTCGGTCGGTGGAGGAGTTCAATCATGTGTGAGCACATGTTGGTCAGAAAATGAACACAAGGATTTGAGGCAGGAACGGGTGGCGGTATATGTAGTTATAAATTTATCTATGTATGTACATACACGTCTACATATACACACACCAATAGAAACTAGGAAGGATAACTCAGCAGGATGGCTTTTTCAATGGACCAAGGGGAGAAGAATGAAGACCCGAATTTCACGCCAAATTGACTCGAACCATCCAATAATATTCAATATCCACAGATTCTCTTGCTTCAATAGCAACAACATCATCATCAGGACATGGCAAAACTGTACACACACGTTATTTATGGATTTCCTGCCACACCGCTACCACCAATATCCCATCCCCTACACTATACATGTACATACTACTGCTGCTTCAACCCTATATAAAACATAGACCTCATAAAATCCTCACATTTCCTTCCAATCAACAAAACTCATGAGTTAAGTTTTTTTTTACAGAATGTACAGAAACAGGCTAAAAATTCATAGAAAGGAGTTCTCACTTTTTCCCTACTTTTTTTTTCTTCACATATAATTTTTCCATAAAAAACTCATTCCACCCTTTTGTCCTCCCTCCTGTCAATCCTCTCCCAAGCGTGTGTCTCATGTACTCACTTGTTTTGTATTAAAAATGAATAGCTTGTATATGACCTAATTGACGCACTCGCGTATTTGGCAAGTTCCTATCATCACACACGTGAGTTGCACGTGAGGACAATCAAAGCAAGTCTCTACAGTTTATTAGGCAAGTAGGCAAGTTTATCCTCCCCAACCATCCCTAACAATAGGTTGAGCGACGGCTTTTAGGTGGATAATCACTCTGGACGTGTGCCACCACTTAAATCTTCTTAACAACTACATGTATTTTTAACACTCCAAATCCAGTTTGTTTATACAGAGAGGCGTGTGTGCATTCTAAAACTTGTTGAGATTCCAAGAACGCTCCTTGGCTTCACAGCTATTTATGTAAATCAACTTTAAATAATCTCCTCCTTCTGTAATTTTAATAGCCTAATAATACCATACATATATCATTTCATACCATTGGATTTCCCTTTTTATCAAGTAGTAGCAGTTTTTCAGAAGCCGTTCCTCCTGTTTTTTCCCCACTTCTATTTTCGTCAATAAAAAAAACTTTTATAATTTCCCCATTCACTTTCAATGAAACTCACATTTATTCACAACCACGTATTTTTTGTACGGGTGGAAATAAATAATAAATTTTGTCATCTTAACATTATTTCAATTCTACTTGAAACGTGTACGCAAAATACGTCAAAATTCCTAAATGTATGTATCAAGCAATGGCTGATGAGTGCGTATGAGTTTGTGAACCGTATTTTAGTGAGTCATAAAAAATTGAAGTGCTCCGTATCATTTACTATAGGGACCATGTTATTCCTTCATATGTACATTTATTACTATGTAATCCTTGCCCTTGTAAATGTATGTGCGTAGATTGACTGTATAAGACGTCCTACTATAGGGAAAAGGTTGAGAGTAAACGGTAGTTTTAATGGGAAATGTAAATCGGAGCGTAGAGTAAAAGATGAAGTTGTGAAAGATGCCCTACAATTTTCTCAAAAAGGGGAAGTTTATAGGCTATTAGGAGCTCAAAAGGTTTCGTTAGTTCAATTTGCATCTAATTTTTCATTTTGTCGTCGTTCAGCCGCTTTTTTTCCCGACTATGTGAAACTACACATGTTCCTATTACCCATACATATAAATTTCCTCATATATGTGCTGTACATATTGTGAGAGGGATATGATTCTAGAGTGACTTTAAACTACACCCACTACATGTGTTTTTCTCATCATTCTGAATGCATAGCTCGTCTTTGTATATCAAAGCAAGGAGGTTCTCTACAAGGTACTCATCTCTCTACTCTTTCACTTTTATTTCTTCCCGTATTTTTACTTAGCGTCCCTCTCTTTCTCTCTTTCTCTCTCGCTAAACAGCCGATTCAAGTATAATAATATGCAATAATATTAAATGTAATGTCGTTTTTCCAACCTTCCTCACACACACACACACATGTCTTTTTATAAGAAAGTATATTAACAATATGTATCCCTGTATGTACTGTACGTTTCTATCAAACGCTCGCTTTCTTTCTATCTTTCTTTCTTCCTCCTATCAGAAATTTCCTTTTGAATTTAAGACACATTTTCTGCTTCTTGGCTTTCAGTCAACATTCAATTATCTATTAGATGTAACTTAATTTCCTCTGCACATTCCAACCTATTCATTTCATTCTTGCTTATTACATGCTAATAGCTCAGTTGTGAGCAAAATCCAATCTTCTAATTGCCCCCATAACATTTACCAATCTTTTTCGGTTTCTAAATCTTCCTATCAAGATTCAATAGCTATATTATATTAATACCTACGTTACATTTATTACACTTCTCTAACAGTAATAGTAACGTTTATTTACAATATAATATGTCCTCCATTAATAATTGAATACTCTAAAATCCAGAGGAAATTTTAAACATATTTACAATAATTTATTTATTACGTGTTTATTTACTTGTAGCCAGGATTTCCAGCTGTTTATTTTCACAAAGGACGTTGATCTTAGTTAGTTGAACTGTCCCATAACAAATGACATGTAAAAACTAGTAAAAAATAAATTGTTATTGACTTGGCGTTACACGTTACACGGGTGGTTTTTGAATTCCAGAGGCAAGGTCGTTATGTGATAGATGGTTGTGGAGAATGAATTAATTGTAAGTAGATTTGCGTTGCAGTCTAGTAATGGGTGCAAGTCAGGATTGAAGCTGATGAAGTTCTAGAGTTAATATGACATCACTTAAATGAATCAGACGGAATAAAATTCTCTACCCACAGTAGAATGGCTCAAAGATTTCACATATATCTATACACACAAGAAAATAATATATATAAATTTTCTCCTATATAAAATAATACAATATAAACGAGAACTTTGGTGAAATAAAGGGGAAAAGCTGTATAATCTTCACATACATTAGTTACACATCCATCCAACATATCCCACTGTAGATATGAGGCTGTATCTGTGGGATTCCAAGAGAAGCAAAAGTTGTGTTGATGTTGAGAGTGTTGTTGTTGTTGTAAGGATATATGAGAGAGATATATATGTGAGAAGCTCCTATTCCTACGCCTAAGCCCATGGTGGTGGTTCAAGTTTTTTTTCCTTCTTTTTGGTGAAAGTCGGAGGGATAAAATAGAATGTAGAAAAGGAAGGAGCCAATGCGAGGAGAGAGGCTGAGAATTGCCGTGACGACCGGGTTTTCATACTGAGGTGTGATTGGTTGGTTGGAGCGGAAGACGGGAAGGAGTCTGGGCGGTGAGGTCGTGCTTTTTACCTACCGAGTCTTTCACTCCCGCTATAGCTAGGGAAGCCAAGCAGTGTCTAGCTCCTATACAAGGACTTGATGGGTTTTCCTCCATAATCCTCTCCGTGATGCTTTTGAGCCAACCAAAAAGGGAACCAAAAGGAGAGAGAGAAAATATACTAGTGGAATAAATGCCATGCACTTACTTCCTCTCCTCTCTTCCTCACTCTCTCCCTATATACTACTACTCTCCGTCACTTTTTCCCTTCAACTGTTAAACCACTTCAACTATCAACAACATCCCATCCAGCATTATTATTAAAGCAGCAGTTAGAGACACCAGACCTAACCGAAAAACGTTTGTGTTGTGTCACAACTCCAAAGTTGCTCATACTTTTAACCCACACACTCTCTCTCTACTACATATATCAACTCTGTGCTCCCCACAAGTACAATACAAAAAAGAAAGAGAAAGTGAAAGATTTGGATCTTGAGCCAAATATCTAAATTCTATTAAAACCAAAAAGACTGGAAATCCATAGAGGTATATACAAAGGAATAAGATAAGAGAGAAGGGGTAAAAAAAAGGAGAGGGAAATTATCCCAGTGCGCATTCCAAAGGACTTTTCCTTTTTTTTAACCCAAAAAAAAAGAAATACTCTTTTACGTCTATCTGCTCCTCCTGGTCCTGGTGGTAACTTGATTAGTCACCTTTCGTTTCGTTATCGCTTGTCACGAGTAGAAAAATTTCACACACTCGGTTGGACTTTGATTGAATAGGTGTTACAAATTGGTTAACATAAATCACGGCTCATGAATACTAACAATGTGTCTCCACTCCGCATCTCTCATCCCATCTCATCCACAGTTGTTCCCACGTCACATCTTCCACTTCTGAACCTCAACTTTTTCTATTTATCTCACCACCAACCAACAACAACGCTATTCCCCCTGGCGTCGTCTATCAACCCACAACAGTAATTAGTCACAAAAAAACAACAATAATTACATTTAAGAAACAAAAAAGAACTACAGTTTTAAGGAATAAATTATACATTTCTACATGCACACATAGGCACGTAGGTAGGAAGTGTGTAAGCTGAAAAATACTCTTTAAAAGTATTTATTTTAGCGAGGAAAGAGGTGGAGAGTAAATTGAATTTGAACGATTCACACTCTTCAAATAGATACTACTACTATTATACTACAGATTTTCAAGGGAAATCTTTTGAACTTGGTATTGAGAGTATAGGGAAAAAAGTGAGAGATAGAGAGAGAGAGAAAGTCAGGGAAAAGGAGAGTAGTTATTGAATTATTGGGTGGTGGGAAGACTTGAAGGTGGAGTTAAAAAAAAAGGATAAACTGGGTGTAATTTGATTAGGAAAACGTCACACATACATACTCAGAGTGGATGGTTTCTCCAAAAGGAAACAAACATTGGATGAATTTTTAGGGAAAATCTCCTCAAAACTCGCTAATCATAGAACAAAAAGAACGGTAATAAATCAAATCAGCCATTTATAATTTAATTGCAGCTTATCAAGATTTCAGTGTAAAATTGAGCGTGAAGGAGCAGGAGTAGGTAGTTGGACTCTATAGATATAGTAATAATATATAGGTAATAGGGAGGAGAGAGAATTAGTATCCTACCTTTCCTATCAGTATAGAAGCTATAGAAATAAGTAAGAAGGGAAAGAGCGATTTACAAATTCCGAAAATTACGCGGGCACAAAAAAAATACCCCGTGCTCTAATTCACTTAACTTCCGACAATCCATCTAACTCTATTCAATTAGTCCCATATATTGGAGGAAGTAGTAGCGGTAGTAGTAGTAGTAGAAGTAGTAGACGGGGTTTACTCAAGCTCACCATAGCTTTCACCATTTACACGAAAGAAAAAAATCCTCACAAGCTTTCCCTCATATGAAGAATTTACTCACGTGGAAAAAAATATTTTTCAAAGGTAATTTTTACATCTAAAGGGAGACTCCCTTAGAGCATTACCCGATTATTTTAAGCGTCTGTTTGTAATAGTATAGATAGAAGGGAGAGCGGAGGTAAAACGAAATATTAGGGAAATAGAACAACGAAAATAAAAGTTTGGAATAATTTGAGAGAGAGAGAGAGAGCTTAGGAGAGAAAGTAGGACTTGGAAGAAGAAGTAGAGAAGAAAAAGAAGAAGATAAAAGTTAAAGCTGTTTTTTTGCATTGAGAAACTGTGAAAATAAGGGGTATCACAGGAATACAAAGCCTGTCATCGGCTTTTTCAAATAAAATGATGGAGGAAAATCGATCGAATCTTCACGACGACCGGGTTGAAATCAAACGAGCTGGAGGTACGACAGTCAAGTGTGAGGATTTCCCTTCACTCTACAGCATTCATTCCTCTGAGGTGGCCATTACTGCCGCTTGTGTTCCTCAGCTATCCAACTTGTCCCGGTCACTTTCCGAACATAGTGGTAAGTTTCTTCTCTTCTATTTTTCTATTGTATTTACTTTAAATCTTCCGATTGTTTTACTCCTTTAAAACCATTAAGGGCTCAGCTCCAAAATAAATTGATATATAAATTCACTTCTTTTTTATGTACAAATACGTACATGTGGTAATGTTCAGTTCTTCAGCAAAGAACGAAAAACTCAACGATTCCAGCTCATTAGTCTTTTACTCACAATAATTCAATATAGGACGCGCTTTGAAGGTAATAATTAATCATGCAACAATAAATGGTATAATCTTCACATAAACGTACAGTGGTTTATTCGAGCACTGCTCTTCATCAGGCTCATTTTACGACTCATTTTACTCAAAATGTATAAAATGTACGCAATAAAACAACAGGAAGTAGAAATTAGTTGAGGACTTACAATTAAATTAGAGATCATGTACACAGGCGATGATGTAAGAAAGCAAATAGAAATTATTCATTTAAATATGTATCCTTCCATTGTTGACTTCCAAGAAAGGAAGAGCTGCTACGGATGCATAGGAAGCGATAGAGCTGAGATTCAATTAGTACATTAGGTTAGAAAATTATGCAAAATATTGACAGGAGAGAAAGTATATAGGGAGAACGGCGATTTATGAAAGTGCCCCTTTCTAACAGCAAGTGTGAAGGAGTCTCTTGTCTCTTGTATGTATGAAATCTATAGAATCTGTAACCTAGATATGATTCAGCTTCAAATTATAAAGTGGAAATGAAATACATGAAAACGTGAAGATTCAATAGGGACTCACACTTGAATCTAAATTATTTTCCAGTTTGAATTTATAAAATTCTCACTTGTGTCATTTTTATATGTTTAACCTTTCCCTGTACGCACTTTGCACGAAATAGGGATTTCAATTTAAATGTTTAGAGGCACAGCTGATCCTTACCACACCACTCATCAAGTGGATTGAAGCAGTTGAATTTTCAACTCTTGTTGTAAAGTTTAGAGGCACATATGTATAAAAATATATTTATTTGAGGGTGAAAAGTCCATCTCCCGTCGTGTTCCTACTGGGCAGGAGTTGCTTTGTCAGTGGGTAGCCTGTGATTTTATGCTTTATGTCCACACATGTCACTATTATTTATTCATAGAAATAGGTTCAAGTTTTTTTTGTACAAGTCAAGATATAAAGGGGTAAAGTCAAGGTTAGGTGTTATTATTATTATTTGTAACAATCGTTCATGTGTCACTAGAATTAAAGTACTTTCAAAATTCAAGTGATTTTTCTCTACATACTAATAAGTCTCAAGCCCTTAGAAGTCATTGAGGTTGTAGTAGGCAGTGTCGGTGAAGTAGAGCCTTTAAGTATGTGACCCTGACACTAGAATTTTTCAACCTTTTAAACATGTACAGATACGATAAAAAAAATGAGGATGTTTACATGGAGATTAAAATTTATACATTTTCCCGGCTTTCTTAATAATAAGTTGCATGTATGGACTGGATAGGTCAAGAAGGTGCTTTCAAGAAACTAAAACCAGAAAATTCATCCACATCCAGTCTAATGGGCACAGGGACAAATAATCATAGTCATACCCCAACCTCGTCAACTTGCCCGACCCCCGCGAGAAGACGACATCGAACCACTTTTACTCAAGTAAGTCCATTTTATACAAGTTATGTTATAATTATTATTAAACTGCAATTGAGCATTTCATTCTACACCTCCAATAATTAATTGTACACTACGAGCTCTATCTCTCTTGAATGAAGCTAATAATAATAAAATTGTATATGATATTTACTGTTCTATATACTCAGAGTCATTCATATTAGATTGATGTGAGTGTTTTATGAAGCAATTTGAAAATTCACGAGTAGATTGTTCCAAACTTATTTACTCCTTTCATATTAGCTTTTATTCATTTAATGGGGGAGATTAGTAGAGCCATAGGAGTTTTAGTACATAAAATGTGTATGGGGCTATAATTCCCCATGGGCTTTGAAGTTTAAACGAGCATTTACGTAATTATATTATTACAGGAACAACTGGCTGAATTAGAAACTGCATTCTCAAAATCACACTACCCTGATATATACTGTCGAGAAGAATTAGCCCGCACGACCAAACTCAATGAAGCCAGGATTCAGGTAAGGCTCAAATTACATTCACCAATAAATGCTAAACTCTTTTACCTTTTACTCATTTAATTACCTACTTTAGTAGTTCTTACTTCTCCCAACTCTTACTTCCATCATATACGTCTCTCTATACACACATATACTATATGTAAGTAAATGGTAAGCAAATTACTTGGAGTGCTGGAGGGTAGCGGAAATCCGGACTATTCCGTTCCTATACTACACTATAGCCATGATAGCCATGTATAGCCATTATATTATCACTCTTCAGAGAGTTACTCTCTGCCTAAATATGCATATAATTTGACTCACCTTTAAAATTATTTCCTAATCCACATTTCAAGTAACTTTTGTCTTGATAAGTTAACATCGCTCCTTTGTAGTAGTTTATTAATTTCACTTTAACTTGCATTTGACTTTGTCCATTTCATTTTCAATTTTTATGCATAAATTCACTGAGCAGGGAAACTTTCACAAAAATTGCATACTACATTTACCTGTCAAGTCCCTGCCAAGTCCTTCATTGATAGATGGAAAAGAAATGACTAGGAATAAATGCATAGGGATGTATAAAAATAGCAGATTCAGAAGCAGAGCGAAACACAGGTAATGCATATGTAAAGAGGGAAAAGAAGAGAATTTAGAGCGATGACAGAAAATGAGATTTGTGCAACGCAACTGACGACCATAACAAAATATATTCTCTATGATTCACATTCTGTTTATGCTCTCCTGTTAAAACGTAGAGCCAGTGAGAAAAACACGGCCGAGTTCATATGGTACGTCTGGAGTTGTGATTCCCAAGCTAACTTGATTTTCCTCATTCCCTTGATTTCGTTTGATTCCTTATTGGTTCTTTTATGGCTTTTATTTGCCCACAATTTGCACTATAAAGATGCACATCTAAATTGAAAAATGGATCCATCTTTTACCTTTAACTTCTTTACTATAGATTTATACTTAACATCAACTCATTTATTCTCTCCATCTTTCCACACAAAAAGTGACATTAATTTGTAGTGCAAATAAATAAGTTTGTCTTTTATCCCATTGACAAATTATCGGGGACTCCAGGAAAATTGGAACAATTCTGAACCCCTTGAAACGAATCTTAAATTAGTAAGCCATTTTTTACGTAAGCAAGCCACACATATCTGCAGACATAATGCTATTAAATCATTCATTTTTAACCCATATAATACTAATGCAGAGCTATATAGACACAAAAGCTAAATAGGTTTGAAAATAGAGATGAAATATGCATATTTATCTATAGACACACATCCTATGCATAAAGTTATACGTGTATTGAGCCCAGTCCTCTTTCATCATTCAACTATAACGTAGTTATGCTAAAGCGAAACTGATCATAACATCATTACTGAATCAACTTGATTTCCATGGTGGATCTTTAAAGAAGCCCTCTCTCTCTCTCTCTCACTACTTCTCCTATATAGTATACTCAGGCTCATCTATGGTACATTAACATGTGACGCAATGCGTGAGAAAATTAGGTTACTCTTTTATCATTATTTCATTGTAGTCGGTTCGTTTACAAATTCCCACATTAATACTGTAGAGCTCCACTTTTTTATTTGGCTACTAATTCTACATAATTGCCCCTTTTGTCTATTGAGCGATAAGCTACACAAGTATATCAAAATGAAAACATATTACCATAATTTCTTCTATAAACGGAATTCCCCACTTTTTCATACCAATTAACCCCATACTTTTCCCTTAGATTTTTTAAACACATTCAGCATTCATATGAGCATCGTGTCCATATAGTCCCTGAATAAAAGTTAGAAAGTTAAGGCTATACGCGTGACTATAATAAATCTCAGTTAATCCTTTCCTTGTAGTCCTCTCACTCACAACAGCTCCCCTCCATGTTCCCTCTCAGCCATGCTCTTGGACCATTGTGAAAGTCAAGACGGAGGGGGAGCTAAAAGCTAGGCTCATGGCTTCTATTTGTATTAGAGACTATACTACACAGAGAGCTTCAAACGGAACAAAGGAGGGAGAGAGCACGGTAGACTTTGAAATTTGTTATTTTAAGACCTTCCAGGGCGGCCATCCTATAGGAAGACCATTATTAATCAGGCTGAAAAATGTAGGCGGATGGTAAATAGAAAGTGCTCGTAGCAGCTAGGGAGGATTGAGAAATTAGGAAAGTAGTACTACATGGCTTTATGTATTCTCTCTAGCAGGAAAATCTATTGTAGTTTACTGCAAAGGAGATGCAAGGAGATACCATGCATACACTTACAAGCTCAAAGACAGAGAAAGCCTATTGTTAAATTCGAGCGTTCCTCTAGAAAGGTCTATGGAACATATGGAAATTCATAGGCTTGTTTCTCTTGAACAAGCTATTTTAGTTTGGAGACCAGGAGTTCCAAGAAAATCATAATCGAGGGATAGAAAGAGAGAGAGAGAGAGAGATGAGGAAAGGAAAGAGAGACGTTGTTGGAGGTATGGAGTAATATCAATTCATACCACTGTTTACAATTTCTTATATACCTATTGTATGTATCTAAATTGTATAGATTATATATATTGAGAGAGAGAGAGAAAGGATGGGAGGGTTCTTCTGAGTTTATAATAGAGAACACAGTGTTCAAGGGACTTGGGAGATGGAAATGGGAGATTGGTGAGAGTCAAATGAGATGAGATGGGATAGATAGCATAAGGAAAGTCAATGAATATAAACTAGGTGTTTAGCATGGATCCCTTATATCAATTTCTTCTCATCTCGTTCCACTTATCGCTAGATTGAAAATAGGCTCCAGCTCACTCCGAGTCTCTCCATACAAGGAATATCTACATGGACCCGGTCGGGTTTGTTAAGAAGAAAAAAATATTCTCTGTCTCCCTCCTCCTTGTTATTATGATGTAATGATCATCTTCTATAGGCTCAATATAATATATGATCGTCGCGAGAACATTTTTCCACATATTTACTACTACATCTGTGGATTTTTTCCCTCACACATTGTATGAGTCTCCTTCCTCCAGTCAGCCGTTCCTTCAACATATCCCATAGGCTAGAATCCATGTGAGATTTATTGTCTTTTCTAAATTGCCATTTATACAACCGTTTTTAGCTCTACTATTTTCAGTATCTTTATTAAGGACTTTCTCTGGGCTCGCACTACATATACGTACATAGGATTTAGTATAGACTGACATAGGAACTTCGTATTAAAGTTTGTTTTAAAATTGTAATCCCTTTTTTAAAAACCTTTGGATGAGATGTGGAGGGTTAGTTTGAAGCTCGAGAGCTCGAGTAATGCACGTGAGGGTGGAGATTTGTCCCAAAGTAGACGTACGGTACTTTGAACTTGTATTGAGATGAAAATCGTCACACAAGTACAGGGATGTGAGTGGTAAGTAATGAACCAATAATTAAATCAGAGGGGAGTTGACGTAGCCTGAGGAAGTGCAAAATCGAGGAGGAAGGAAAATCTAAGCACCCGCTGGTTTTGCAATGGCTTTCATATATACTTCCACTTCTACCCATCTCTCTCTCTCTATCTCTCTCTCTCTTCTATCCATATCCTTCGTGGAATGGGAGAATGAGTTGGAAATATCTTGCTTTTTAAAAAACTGAAACCAAACCTCTATTTTTGAGCTCCAATTTTCTGGCTCTATGTATTTGAAAAAATATTAAGAATTTTTTTAAAATCCAAAAAAAAAGGTTTTTATGCAAAGAAGTGTCCCAACTTATATGGTTTTTCAAGTACATGTATTTACCAATGAAATGTGATATTACTCGCCGGCTGCTGGAAGTGCTGGTGCTGCTGGAGAGAAAAAAACAGAGTGATAGTAGAATGTGTTGACAGCGGACATGAACTGGTGAAATGACTTGGTTATGTTATGTATGCATGTGTTAGCCCTAGGTATGTACACAGAATAATGGCATGTGAAAGTTATATGGTTTTACGTAGACAGAAGAGATATATCTATGGATATGACGATGAGTGAGTGCGTGAGTACTTTAAAATATGCAGATGTCGGGCTGTATTGTGAATGGTGCCTCATCGCTTGAGTCCTTGATAAAGAGTAAAAGGCTTTCATGCAAACCTCCATTATTCCTAAGCTTGCCAAGCTAAATCTAATTTACGTACGTTAAAAGCTCTGCTGTTTTGTTCTGTGCTCTCTTGCTCCTCTCGTAAATGTAGCCGCTCCTGTCTCTTCCTTTCACTTTCTCCTCTCCCTCCATCCCAAAAAACTATCTACTATCCAGTCCTTCCAATTCAACGCTCCTCTTAAGCCTATCTTACCATAGTATCTGTCCAGCATCTCTCTCTTCACAAGCTCCATTGAAAAATTCCCTCAAAATTTCCAAGAAAATCCCTCAGTCCAATGCCACGTCCATCTACATGTGTGCCAACCCATTTCTCCCATATATTTTGATTTAGCTCAAGTCAACATAGCTTGTCATTTTGTAATGAGATTTTTAAAACTAAGTATTTATAAAAAAATTGTTTACCAAAATTCTAAAAAAATTCACATTTTCCCCCTACTTTTGTGTTTTACTACAAGAATTCCTATTTTAAAGTCAAAATTTCGTTTCATTTTATTGGACTTTACATGGACACAATCTATAAACTGTAACGTAATAAATTTTTTTATCCTTCTACAAAATTGCAATGGCAGGGTTCATGTAAAGCTTCAGAGCGATTTTTTAGGGAAATGTATATACAAAAAGACGAACAGAGTTGAAGATGATGGAAGTGAGCGGCTCAAGTTGAAAGTAGGCTTTTACAAACGCAATCTACTCCAAGGAAACTCACCTTTTATGTACGGAGACATTTCCTATATTCAAAGACTTAGTACTAGTAAATATTTTTGTGCATCTTTCCTCTCTGTCTCCCCCACTAGTTTTCTCCCTGTACTTTACCATATAGTCACATTTTTAAAGCTCCTCCAATATAGTAAACGTACTCTGAAAGAAAAAAGTCCTGACATGTAAAACCCAAGGCCTAAGAATCTATAGTAACTTGAATGTGACAGCTATCAAGAAAAAAAACAGATTTTTCCTTGAAACATTTAATGTAGATTTAATGCAGAGCTTTTACTTTGAATTTACAAGGCTCTTTGCAACAAAACTGAAAAAGGGATTTTCAGGGGAGAAAACTCAAGTGACAGGTAGTTGTCTCTTGGCCAAGGAAATATATAGAGAGAGAGTACTAGACAGGTTGAAGAGTTCAACAAGAGAGCGAGAGAGAGAGAGATAAAGGGTCCTTAAGGTTTTCCAAAGGAGAAACCTGACTTGATTTATTTTGGTTCATCGTCATCGGAAAACTTGTGAGAGCGAAAGAAAGAGAGAGAGAGAGAGTGAGAAAGTGAAAGCCTAAGAAAGACTAGGAAAATGTTCGTCTCTTCCTCCAGAAAAAGTAAAAAAAGTAAGAAAAAAAGGGGGGAAAAACTACAAGTATAAAATGCAGGGAACTTTCGAGAGAGGTGATTCTGTTGGGCTGCGTGTTGACCGGAAAAAGCTCCTAATGGGAAATTGGCATGGGAAATGTTTTCATATCACGTCGATGGTATTTTCCATTTCGATTTGTGAGCCAGTCGACGACTCGGAAAACTTGGGAAAGTTCATGGTCTTAGTCTTGATACTCTGAATTGAGAACTTTGGTATTTTCTCTTAGAGTTAAGAGAAAGAGAGAGAGAGAGAGAGAAGGAAAAAATTGAAAAGCGAGCCATCACGTCTTTACTACTCATCATTCTATATATATGTACTTGCCCTTTCGCACACTGGACTCTCTCGCCTTATGAGGCAGGGGCAAGTCTTATCAAGGCTAGAGCAACGACATCATCCCCAGTTTCCTTGCCCTCTTTCTTATTCCTGGGACCTATGCAGTAACTATATCTGTAGCTATGTAAGAAAAGTATTTTCGCCTCCTCCTCCAAAACACTACGACGTGCTCTAACTTTTTCCCCTCACTTTACCCAGTCCCCTTATGTAGCTCCGTATGAACTTCTATAGTTACTTACTTAAACTGCGTGTGTCTTTCGTCAAAACTCTAAATGACATTATCAGTATGGAACAATGTGACTAAATTTTTCTAAACTTTCACTACTTCCTTTCGGATCCAAAAAATATCGATAAATTTTATATACTTTTAATTATCAAATTCTCTCCTGTCCTAAAACATAGAACATATGGTCGACTCCAAGGTGTCAAGTCCAAAAAATGATTTTATCAAAAATTCTGTAACATACAAAACTATAGTAGTATGTACAGGGAAAAGGTATAATGTTTCCACATGGTTACGTTCTATACTACAATAACCCACATTCTCCTCCCTTTGAAATGAATGATAGCCCTTTCAGATTCGGTCAAGACTGGGATTCGGACTGGGACTGATATTTGATACAAATTTCCTATGATACTATAAGGATTTCCGTTCCATCTTCAACACGACCTTTGGAATACAAATTCCAATGCTATGCTTTATTTATTTAAAAATGTCATTTTTGTAAAGGATTTCATCATTGAAAGTTTTACTTTTAAGATTTTTATACGCACAAACCTATTTGGTTTTGTAATAGAGAATAATTTGTCTGAAGCTTGAAGAATGAAGCTACAAATGAATTGACAATTGAATGGAATATCAGTGTAAATTGAAATACTTTGAAGACTATTTATCGCACCCTCTCTATGTATACCATGGGTAAGTGAAGTAATGGTATAAAATGGTGCTTTTTTTTCCTTGTGAACAAACTGAGGATCTAATGGTAGTGGATTTTATATGTAGTTACTAGAAGGAAATGATTTATACGGGAAGAGGCTGGGAGAGATGAGAGATGGAAGGAAAGCGAGAGAGAGAGAGGGAGAACAAGGGAACTGGAGAAATGGAAAGGAGGCTGGGAGTGCCACAGTGATAGGACACATAATTAAATTAGGCCTTCCATTTGACGGTGTGTTTCCCAAGGGAAAGCCCAACACCGACGTCGACGACGACAACAACAACGAGGAAGACGAAAGTTCCGAATTTTGGATCTCTAGCTTTAGTTCTCTCTCTCTCTCCATAACTTCCTCCTCTGTCTTTCGCTCTCTTCAGTCTCTCTCTCTCTCTCTTCACACTACCATGACTTTGCAACATGATATCTCCCTCTTTTTACAACTTTCCACTCCTATCGGATCTCCTATCTATTCCTTTCCTCTATGTATAGTTTTTCAACGTACATATAAGTTTGTCAATTTTTTCCCCGTCATTTTCTTCCTCTATCCTTAGTCATATATGACCGTCTCTGTCAGTTTGCCTATGGGCGGTTGCTCCAGCCTCTATTTTTCCTCACAGATGAATTGCTTTTCAAGCCTTTATTCTTTCTTCATATATGTAGCTATATGCATTTATATTAAATATTTGGATTTTTCTCTCTCTCTCTCTCACGTCCAGATACATATATAGAAAATACATAGGTAGAAAACGTAGCTCGGACATGTTTCATATGCAGTTAAAATCCTATCAAGGACTCTCTGTATAGTAATGTAATGCACACCCAAACATGTGAAGGTTCGTGGTCTCCCCTGCATTCTCAACCTATAGTATGTACTACATATACACAGGTGGATGAATTTCCATCCTCACATTATTTACTATTCCAAATGCATCCCGCTTATACGGATTTCCACAGGATTTTTTTTCTTAGGGTTGGTTACAATATTTCTCCAGTGGTTCCTTCAGATTCGTTTCTTCTTATTGTTCCATAGAAAATGCTATATGTGTACATTTTGTACTACTTTCTATGGCTGAAACTATGTGCTTAAAAAATCTAGAAGAAACTTGTATTACAAAATTTCCCAGACATTTATTATATAAAGTCATGGATTTTGTGCATGGAAAATTTTTACAAGTGTTTGAGGTTAAAAGTTTAGAGCAGCTCTCCTTTTAGTATATTTATGGGTTTGGTGTGGAAATTAGCTGGATTGCTATAATGTGTTGAAAATGGATGCCAATAAACAGTCTATTGAATTAGTGATGTTTTCTCTATATAGTGGATAGGGAGTGGGAGTGAGAGAGAGAGAGAGTAGAGAGCGAGTGAATGGAGAGAGAGAGAGAGAGTATGCATGGAAATAAGCTAGACCAAGCTAATGTTTAGCATGAGCAAGTTTAAATGAGTTAAGGCTTGTCAAAGCGTTTGGTTAAATTAGAATAATTATATTTTGGCTGAAGAAATGCAAAGTTAACTGATTTCTACACGTTGAGGGAAGAAAAGGAGCTAATGAATGGTGATGATGTAAATATTTTGATAAGAGCATGTTTTCCTACGCTCTCTATAAAAAAAAGAAAGAAAAGAGCTTATGAGCTTTATTTATACACTCCCTACGGAATTTAATTTTTTCTTTTTTTTCTACCGTACGAGTGAGTGTAAATATAAATCTTTTGAAAATGCATGGGGGGAAGGATCAATAACGTGGATTTACTTAGGTGTAAAAGGGAAACATACGGAGGGAGGCAGTTACTATAGATTATTATAGGCTTGGGAGAGATAGAGAAAAAGCATGCAGGAGAAAATAAAATTTCAACTTGCAAATATGGCTCCGGCGCACAATCAACCTCCATAAAAAAAAGTTCAGCTCTAGTTGATAACATTGGCGTGTTGGGTAAACTGACGGAGTGACTCTACTTTCTACTATATAGAAGCATCTTTTTAGATATGAGATTCCATTTATATGTGAGACTATAGTTGAGATTCTGTAGTAGTAGCTTATGGATGAGTATACTATGTAGGAGAGAGTCTCACTTCTGGCCTAGTTTGAACATTTCCACAATGGAAACTGATATTATTGCATTACCTGAAATTATTTTACACGCATTTCAGGCTCCATGGACCTCAAATTGTGAAGATAATGAAGAAAATAAATCAAATGAACATCACAGTCATCCGATTAGGAGTGTGTGCTGCATCTGGAGTTTTACTATAGAGTTCATGTCTTTTTATTGAGCATCTCCTTACAAGGGGCTATATATACACACGTGTAGATGCGATTTATACATACGGGGAGGAACGTGATTTAAAAGTTTTTTTTCCTCCTCAATTTTTTTTCCTTTTCTCAATTTACTTTTTTTTAGTACATGCAGTTTTCCAGACCTCTGTCCTCTTTCATGGCCTATATTTTTGAAGTTGGAGTTTTTAGACAAGTAATATTTATTTGTATCAAGGGGTGCTCATTTTTTGTATAGGTTTTAATGTAGAAATGATTTTCAAGGTGGCATTGACATAAAATTACTAATTTTGTAATTGCAATATAAAAAGATACAAAACTATATAGGACGGAATTTCAAGGAGCATTTTTCAAGAGGGTGTGCTATATTTGTTGTAACGTGGTGACACCCCTGGATTTTCTTTTGAAAATGTTCAATTCTCTTGGTAATTATAATGTACTATGTCTCTCTATAGGTTGAGTTCTGCGTGTTATGAGAAGAGTATAGCTATATACATATTTAAGGATTTTGTTTCCAACTGTTGGAACTTTTAGTGAGACTACACACTTCACCACCATTGGATTTTCCCCTTGTTCAGACTTTTCATCCAATCCCCATTTCCCGATTCGGTTTTGACAGTTTCACCATCATCTTCTCTCTCTCTCTCTCTCTCTTTCTGCTGTCTGTTTTTCCTCTCCTTGGTTGATTTCAATGGAGGAAAAGGCTTTTTGCCTTGTCCTCAATGTAACTACTACACAAGCCTCAACTTCCCCGTTTTCCCTCTTGTGTAGAAATTCTTCTCTTCTACTTGTGTGAGTCAGTGTCTGAAGTTACAATACCTATATTGTGAGAAAGTTACTTTGATATAGAGCGTAAGAGGGTACATTATTGTGAGTCAGTCCTTGCTCCTTGAAATACATAATAATATCAAGTATATCCATCCATATATATGTATTTTTAGGGTCCCTGTTCAGGAACTGACTGACTTGTTGGGGAAGTGAGTGAGTGCTAGAACAAGTTTGAAGTTGGAGTTACTCAAGTGTGTACGAAGGAGTTGAAATGATGCTCGAGTTGAGCTTGGTTCGATGCATTCCCGAGAAAACCTTTTTCTTTCCCTTGATGTTCATAAAAGTGAAAATTCTTTCTTTAGTTGGACCAAGTTTGAAGCTCTCCTGAGTCAAAATCACTCCGGTATAAAAAAAAAGTACAGCCGAGACATGCTAACATGTTCTTTTCCTATACTTTTAACTATGAGAATTCCATATACGTTCTAGGTCCATATCTATACAATAGTCAGTAGTGGAAGTTTAAGATTGTTTATGGAGCATCCCTCCCAGTTTCTTATAGGCTCATATAAACTTGCCTCTCTACATGCTTTTTTACATCTGGAGAAAAGAGAGAAAGTAAACTTTCTTCTTAGCCTCGTACATTACGCTACAATTCCTACGTCCACATTCTTTTCACTAGTCCTATATAAATACTCGTGTGTTAATTCAAAAGCAGGGAAATGTTTTCAAGGTTTTCAAGTAAATACTTTTTTTTTACAAATCTGCCTTTTCCTATGAAACGTATTCATTATTTTGTACCTCCAAAAGCAAAGTTCTCATTGAACTTTGCGTTTTTTTATAATAGAAAAATACAAGAATTTTTTCGGATCTTTTTCTAGGTCTGGTTCCAGAACCGACGAGCAAAGTACCGGAAGCAGGAGAAGCAGTTACAGAAAGCTCTGGCTCCCTCCGTTCTTCCACCCTGCAATGGAGCCATGATGAGAAATATCTATCCCACGGCAAGTAGAGGCTACCAACATTATCCTCATGGTGGAACGATTAATTCCATAAATACGATGAATCGCTACCCTCAGGTGAGCAATTGAAGCGTGAAACACTATTTCCACGCTTTTTTACCATCTTTTACCATGAAGTTGTGTGCGTGGTAGTAGAAGCTATAAGGGCTTGATTTTCTCAGATGACCTCGGGCACGTATCCCTCAATGGGTCAGCCCTTTTCCATGCCACACTCAGCATCTAATATGTCTGCTGTCTCAGGAATCCGTCAAGATGCAATGGGTAAGGAGGAAAATAATTCACAGGCTGTTAAGTTTTATGGAAAGGAATAATGTTGTAAAAGAGGCAGATTTTAAATAAATTCGTGAAGCTTGGTTTACTTGTAGGGATGAATCCGGAGGAAGAATGGTACAACAAGAGTCTCTCTGCTCTCCGTATGAATACTTCGCATCATCACCACCATCCAAACTTAGCAACGCCGATGTTACAATATCAGACATGAATAGTTTACCAAGTTACTCTGCAGCTGCGGCTGCTTTAGCAGCCGCAGCTGCTGCTACCGCGGGCGCCTCCACAACGGGTTCCTCCAATGAAGCCTCTACGGCTCCAACGAATTATCCATTTTATTACACTGACTACTACTTCAACAAGGAGGACAGCTCTACATCCCCTCCAAATAGCACTAGTAGTGCGACGTAACTATAATTAATTTATTATTATTATTATTATTATTAATAATAATAATAATAATAATACTCCTTTTTTCTCATATCTCTCTTAAATTCTAGCACATATGCCCAAGCGTGTGTGTGTATCTAAAGTAGCCGCTAAAATAGTAAATTATCATTAATCTTTAAGGATTTTAGTATTATTATTATTCCTAGGATTTATACTGTAAAAAGAGGGGAAGGATTTCAGGAAAAAATACACCCCTTTTAATATAATCGCATTGGTCGTCCTCCAATTCTCATGAGTTTCCCTTTTCTTTTCTTATTATTTCAACCTCCTTTCAATCAACAGCATAAGAATCCCCTCAACTTGAAATAATGTTGAAAAAAGCAAAAATAATTGAAATTGTGGGAAAGGGTGAACTTTTTTCTATGTCAAAAATCCAGATCTAGTCAAAGTGGAAATCTTGTATAAATAAAATAATTACAATTTACTCTCAAACCAAAAGGAAGTTTGAATTCCAATGAGTCCTCCAAACCTGTCATTATTATAGTAATCCCTCCCAAAAGTTGTACCATTGTATTCAAACCTAGTCCCATGTCATTTTGTTCCGTTGTAGTAATAAATAAAGGGTACGAATGTAAAAATTAATTTTCTAAGGTGTAAACGTGAAAAATATGTGAGAATTTCAAAATCAACTTTTTTTCAATCTACGTTTCCTACGTACTAAGTGAGTATAAAGGTTTTTTCCTTTTTTGTATGAATGCTCGCTCATATTCTTAAAAATCAAATTTCCCTTGAATTTCTATGGGGTATAACTAAAGACAGTGTATTAATATTAATTGCTCTAGAAAAGCACTTATACAATATAGCATGTGTGATGTTTGTGTAAGTTTTAGGGAATGCAGGGAAAGTGTAGTTTTACAATTTATTCTTGAACGTTTCCATGATGATACCTATAGTTATAATAAAACATATATGATAATACTAATCCCATTTATTTACATTCCATTGGTTTCTGCATTTTACTATCCTGTGACTGTGAAAAATGATATCCTATTTAGATGTAATGAATCCAATGAGTAAGGGACGTTTGAAGGGATATAATTTTAAGGTACTACTACTATAATAATAAAATTATTAATCTACATATATTATACCTCCTGTAATTCATACATAGTTTTAACGTACTCGTTTCTATAGTATAGTACAATAATAAAATGATTATGTCTTTACAAGTATAAATTGACGGCTTGTATACCATTTCATACCAATACAGTGCAGAAATGGTAGATTTGATTAACTCATAATTTCTACTATTGACACAAATTCTCTATAATTCTTGCAAAACGGCCGTATTATGTCTTCATGTAGGAATTCTACTTTAAAAATTTATTTTATTTTATATTACTTATATGTGAAGAAATACTAATTTGTCATTTAACGTGAACTTTACTATGTATACGCTTTTCATGTGATCTTCTAAGTTCTTCACACGTCTAGAAATCCAGCAGGAGCCAAATGGGAATTTAAATTTGGTGGATCTTAATCTCAAAAGGATCTAGGTTGGCTGCCTACATTTACTCCACTAAAATGTAACGCTCATTAGAATTTACAGGAAATTTTCAGTTTGAAACCCTACAACTCTATACGTGTCTTTTACTGGTGAATAATTCTAATTTATTGCTCTCCACCAAAGGCTATTCGCTTTGGCGCTTGAAATTATACCTCAATGTCGCAGACTCTACAACAACATACAATAATGCTTTTCCTACTAGGCCAAATACATTTGCACATATGTACATGCTATAAGAATATGTAGTATTACATATGGGCCTTTTATGGCTCTGTATTTGTATTTAATGACATGCAAGAGCAATACAACGTATACTGCATAGCACTCACATAGTACACGTACATAAATATGGTACAAGTGTGTGTAGAGCCAAAATGAAGCTAAAACTTGTTTAAAGTATCGACGACTAATTGCTGGTTTGCTCAAGTTTCCAACTAACCTGTCCTCCGTTGTCTTTACCTCTTGAATTCCAAATGTTATGGTAAAAAGAGCTTTTCTTCATTTATACTCAACTACAACAGGACTTTTCCAAAGGGACAAGTTACCTCATTAAATTCTGAGCTAGTACCACTACTGTTCCTTGTACATACGAGTAGATAGATAGTTTCTGTGCTTGTATAAGTAGGCACTCAACCTATATTTTACCATTTGATTCCATGTAGATTTATAATCTCATCCAACATTCCAATGATCCATTGATCCTCGTAATAACACATGTTATTCAACGATACATCTATAAAAAAAACTTTTATTTTTACCCCACACTGTTTACATACAATAATTGTTTACCAACATTGTCATCAATCCTGTAATGCTTTTTTTGTAAACACTTTTCGTTTCTTTGAATAGAACCAGTTGAGATACTCAAGCTATTATTTTTATCACCACACAAATCAACTGGGGAAATAGCAAGTTGATATGCCGGCAGACAAAATGGCACCTTTCCTATTAGTAAACACTCCATAAATACACAGTTCTATCTTCTGCACGCCCATTATTTTATCTACAGTAAATCTCCGTGAAACAGGTTTTCTCGTGGATGTATTTTGTATTTCTCTGTATGTTTTTTTATCAAAACAAATTACATACTTGAGCGAAAATAACCACCGGATAATAAATTGCTTTCCACAGCCCATTCATTTCCTAAAGAAGGGAAAGCCTTGTGTACAATATAGGAATTATAGGAAATTTCCTTGTGATTTTCACGAGATCATGACATTTGAAAGGAAGCTTGGTTAAAGTGATGACACAAAATATGACAATCTTCCATAAGAGAAGTCAAAAATTAAGGCTCATGGATCATGGAAATGATGGGGAAATGATAGGTCTCAAATAATCAGAACGTCACGGAATCCTATGAATTTGTCATGATCTTGTATTGTTTGCCTCTTTGTAGGTTGAATGATTCTGATTTTCTTGGAGTATTCATGTGTGACATGTAACAATAAACAGCATAATAGCTTGTCCAACAACTATTCAACTTCATACGCTCTAAGATTTTTCACATTTTTATTCCTTTTGATTATACCATTTATGTCCATGTCGGCACAAGTTTTATCACCTCTCAGACACTATCACATCTCACTCTTAACCTCTTCAGCTTTGACCTACTAACTGCAATTGTACGGATGGTATAATAATTGACAGCAGACGAGGTATAGGTTCAGGTAAGAAAATCCGCTAGATATTCAAGAAAAATTTTCCATTTCTATATTCCACGCAATTTTCTCCACATTTTTCATACAAACAAAACATGAGCTCAAAGCAGGACAAATTTACCCTAAAATTTAATTGCGAAAAACACATATATTAACATGCAATTTTTCTTGAGCGACTCACGGTGAATGCCCCACAGATGAGGAGGCAGCTGAAGAATGCAACAATGTAATTGTCTAGGTGGCAAGCTCTCCATGTTATTATGAACAAAGGAAGAACACTTTTTTTAATAAAAATGTTTTTTTATTCTTTATTTACAAACCTTCATATATAATAATCTACACATAATATCTGCGTGGAATTTACAGGGAACATGACATTTTCTCAAGTTTTCTTTTTGTAGTTTAACATACGCTAAATTTAATAATGCATACAATGAAAATTCCTTGATATTACATTGAATGGCCCGTGTAATTACATGTATAGCGTGAATCAGTACTACAATATTTTTTCCTACATCAAATCATATACAAGCATTTATAACATTAGCAACATCATAATAAAAAAATAAGCGACTCCTTATATGGTGTACGAGGTGCAAGCAAGAGTACCATAATAATAGTATAGCGAACAACATCCAACGAAAACATAACAATCAAAATAAAATTAACAAAAACGGCATCCTACAATTTCCAATATGTATAAATAATTGTATAATTTAAAAGTTACAAATATTCAAACAAAACAAAAAAAAACTTTTTCCTTGTGCATATGTAAACCCAAAGGAGTTTAGGAGTTGAACGGTATATACGCTGGCATCAAATACAGAAGGATACTTCCCCATCAGCATAATATATTTCATATTCAATATAAGGTTTTTCAAAAATGTGCCATTGGTTTAAAACATGGAAGAGTTTAAACTCATAAGTTCGTGACATAATTACTAGTCCCTATAAGCTGGGCTACATATCTATACAGTACAAGTTTGTACTTTGGAATTAATTCAATTCAAGTTCACAAGCATGTACATATACGTCCGTCTATATGTAACACATAGGAACAAAAACTTGAAAACTTGTTGAATATCCTCCTTCTTTTTGATTGGATTGAAAAAAAGTTGAAATACTGAACATTCATATGAGTTGAGTGGGTATTTGTTCTATACAGGATGAAGGTTAAGTAAGTTGTTACTTTTTTTCTTCTTCTATGCCGGATACACTTGATAGAATGTAATAATTATGGGTTGAAAAAGGGACAAAATCCTTTGCATAACATTCACTCTTTGTCTATTTAGTTTGTCTAATAATTGATTTTCTCTCCCATGCCTTGTGCATATCTGTCTGTAATCACTACAGATTCTGTATAGTGTAGGCAATTTTGATTACTCTTATAACTTATCATTGCAGTGAGAAAGGCTGGTTGATAGACTTTTTTTGGTGAAAAAGCTTGTATGCATTTGATGTGCAACCTTATATTTATAACTCTATTAAAAAATACTATTATTTTTTGGGCAAAATCTGGCCGTAAAATACTCTTTCTTTTCTTCGTCTCATCTTTGTATCTAAAGCTTTTATCCCTTTTTGCAAATAGGGCGGGAAAAATACAGATTTGTAATCTACTCAGGATTAAAACATATAACCCCATTATTGGTTTAAAATAAAAAAGACGTATTGAAAATATTTAGAATTATTATTATTATTATAGTGGCTATTTTTTTGGACTTTACCCTTTTATAAACGCAATAACCTTCTTAAAATCTGTAATAGTAGGTCTAGGTTGTTACCATATAGTAGTAGTTGGTAGTAGTACAAAGAAAAAAATCATTGAATCCGAGAAAAAATTTAGAAAGTAGACTTTCCCCCCAAAAAAATCCTATCGTAAATTAAAAATCTGTATTTTTCACCTTTTCAATCATTGCACACAATTTCAGTCACACCGTATAGTATAGATTTTTTTTAAAGCTGGCGGTACCCATTATCAGCAATACATTGAATTTGGAACAAAATATACATGGAATATACATAATTTTATACTCAAGTAAAAAAAAACACCCAGTCAATTTATCTCATACATACACCTAAAAATTGGTAGCTTAAAAAAATATTGGGACACATAATATTTCTTTGGAATATATTTTGTGGCAACAGTTTTAACTTATGGTGTCCAAAAAAAGCTTCTTATAGATTGGGAACGTCTGAGCAGACATATCGGGCAGCACAATCTCCTCCCTTGTTCTTGTGTTCAACAGCACCCTGAAGTCCATAGACAATATTCTCATACTTGGGGTTGTAAGATACGTATCTGTGGAGAAGAGAGGAACAAAATCAGGTTACGAATATTTTAGCAAACCAAATTCCATGAATTGCAATAATTTCCCGTTATTTTTACTTCCGCTTTTGTTTTAAATTCTCAAAGCAGATCCTTGGACTTGTCAAATGTTAATTTTTAACCTCAAGTGTTTTTTAAAGTGTCTTACTATTCTGTGTATAGGTAATTTAAACAATGAAATCAACTATTATCATAATGGTTGAATAAACTATGCAAGGGAATTTTAGAGGGTAGTAGAGAAGAATTGAAAGAAAGGTTTAACTTTACATTTTTCTTCTCTGGTCTTTGAGGAAACAGGATTTTCCTTCAACAAACAGAGTCATTTTTATGCATGGATTTTACCTAAGCTTTTATTCAACATGGATGAGCACCCAATACATATAAAGGTGTTTCCTTCATATGACCAATGTTGATGAGGTTTCAGTAACTTCTCTCTCTCTCTCTCTCTCACTCCATCGGTTCAAGTCAACTTCTTTTTATTCACCGTTAACTTCAACTTTTTAAACTCTACTACTTGTTTTACTCAACTTAACTACTACTTACTCCACTACGGAGAGTTGATGAAAGAGCAGACGACTCAGTGTGTAGAGTACGGGCGGAGATAAAAAATATCTAGGCAATTTTAAAATCAAACCCAAAACCATTTCTATGACCTTGTTCCTGATTTTTCCGAAACCTTTATTTCCTAACAGGAATTTCCTACATCCAATCTCTTGTGCTCACCGAAACTTGATTCTTCTCCTGACCCACATATTTTAGACCCATAACTTTGATTTCTACAGTACAGAAAACATAGTACTATGGGAGGGTATAAAGCCCTGAATTATATCTTTCAGTTTTAATTCATTACTTTTAAAGTCATAATTCCCTTTTTTGCTCACAAAATGTTTCAGTTTCTCCATTTCATTTCTTTCTGTTTTTCCTACCTTCAAAAAGCTCAAAGCTACACAGACATTTAAACGAAGTACATAATGGGATTGGTCATCAAATAAATTCTTGTTATAGTCGTACATAGAAGCTTGCCCTCACGACTTCTCAACATGACACCTCACACTTGAACATAAGTTAGGAAGATTTAAATAGTGTTCTCAGTCTAAGTACCGGTAGCTCTGATAAGATAATTATGTAAGAGAAGATTCCTCCAAGCACGTCTCTCGCCAAGTTTAGAAAACAGGTTGGATATATTTCAAGCCGTTTTTTTCACGGAAGGTTTAAAAAAACATCTTGAGTGAGAAAATTCCTAACACAGAAATGCATGCAACTTTAGCTTTACATAAATAACAGGGAAATGGACATTACTTAATTATTCTTGAAACCATATCATAAAGTAAACATGGCTCATTGTACGTAAATATTCCTACACATTTATCTTTCGTATACATATTTATGTGGACTCATATAGTTAAATATATGCATATTTTAATGTCCAAATTCACATAAACGTAAAAAAAACTAGGATTTTGACCTAATGTTTTTTACCGTGGGAGAAAAGAAAATCTTCCCTCATGATTTGTTCCAAGTATACATTATTATGTAGTATTTAATAATCATTATGAAATAAAAAACTACATCAACGTCACATACACTCCACTACTGATACTCCTCCTAAAGATGGATGAATACAAGTTGAAACTTGTTAAATTTCCATAATAAAATATATATGAATGATGAATATTAATTCTGTCGGGACTTATATACCCCCACACCCAGTACGAGTACACTAATATTATATAGATATGTTCTCATAGTATATTATCCATCATATATAGGAATCTACTAAAAAAGAGAGTAATAATTCAAATCAGAGTCAACACTTGTATTACATAGCCCTGTCACCCTTTAGTTGTGGAGTACTAAATCACCATGTGTACTCAAACCCACTTCCTTAGATCCTCGTCCTTTACCCCAAATCCTTTTACTCAAACTTGACTTTTGTTAACCCCGCTCGTACTATCCGCCATCATACTCACGTATCTACCTATTCCTTCCCTAAAAAATCAATGGCTCAAATTATTAAGTTTAACTTTCCCGATAGTCCAAATGTACCTTGAAGGTACAAGCTAAAGGAAAACTCCTGTATAGTTATGTATGTGTATTATCTATAATGTCAACATTATAACACTTTGTTCGAAGCCATCCCTTGAATACTGATCACCTTAAAAGAATACGAGCTAATGACAAAAGATTAAGGGGGCCTCCTCATTGAGAGAATAAAACGTTCATAGATGTGTATATAGTGTAATGCAGGCCAAGGAAGATTCCGTTCACACATTTTCATAAAAATCTTTAACCCCGTCATACAAATCTCTATGTAATACATAGTAGATAGACTTTATCTTCATAAATGTAATACATTACGACAACTCCAATGGATTTTCCCATATAGATTTATTATCCAATGTTATACATACATCTATGGTCACTCACACTTGCTCTATTCTCCCAAACAGAGAGAGAGAGAGATAACAAACACCATAGGATGTAGAGTGTGTACATGAAAACTGGAAAGTTTCACGATTCAATTCCTCTCATGAACTTGTTTTTGATGACTTGTCCACAACCCTTACATACATATGTATATGTATTTGAACAAATGTAAACAGACGTCCGAAATGCTCATTCCCATCACGCATATTGATATACTCAGAGATTATGACTATATTATACGTGTAGAAAAAATCCAAGGTTTCATGCAAAAATCAAATGGCATCGAAACATTGGACATTCCACACTAACCTACTGACTTTCTAGGTTTTTCCTCTTCCCAATCCTCCAATGTTCAATGGAAGCAAACTATATAGTACATCATAGCTAATAACCAAAGAATGAGTATGAGTAACGGAGGTCCACGAACTTGCTCTTGGCCGATAAATACATAGTGAGACAGAGAGAGAGAGAGAGAGACAGAAACAAAAAAACAACTATCAAGCCAAAACCACGGTTCCTTCGCTCATCACCCATCAAATGCATACGTGTGTACAGACATTCATACAGAAGTCAAGGAAAATGCACGTACATACACTTGAGTAAGCAAAAAGCTCCCATATGTGTAGTTTCACCATATTTTATCCACTACATTTCTATCACGATCCTCCCCGATACCTAATGTAATCCAAGGTAAGGCTAATGGTCCACAGCACTAGTAGTATTAAACTGCCAATTTCATTCAAACTATATGAACTTATACATCCTCTAGCATAGTATTTAGTATAGAGTTTCCTATTACACAAAAATGAGGTAAACATTTGTACGCTGCGCTGGATGCATATAAACTTCCACCCTAGCTCAAACTTTTATACTAGAGGACATAATAAGAGTCTAATAAGGCAAATGAGTATGAACATTAATTAGAAAAACTTGGTTGTTCATCATAAAAAAAAGTGCACAGAGTCAAGTGACAGTTTACACACGCACGCACAATTTCAAAGTAAGTAAGTAAGCTTCGATCCACACGAGGCAAATCAGTTTAGTATGTTGGGAGATTGGGGAAAATGGTGTAAAAACTACTCATTTCTCGATTTCATTGGGAATGTAGGTTGTAAATGGCTTGGCTCTTTTCTCCCTACACAATATATATCTTTAAAAGACCTAAAGGTTATACCCTCAAGAGATCCCTGACAAAACCCTCCTGTCAGTTTCATCATGCCTTTAGCCTTAATTATTTACTGGCTCTGTAATTTCCTCAAGAATAATTATTCCTGTCCATCCTCCCAATGTGATTTCATCCCACATATCATTCTTATTGTGAGTGCACTATCAAATAATTGGATGGTGAGCAATGTACGGAATGAGGAGTTGAAAAGTTTCAGAATTTACAATTACATAGACCTTGACTTTTATATATCTATATGGTCAACAAGTCAAAGGGATATTTTCGGGGGAACATTTTTCATAGAGATTAAGGAATAGATTTAAAGCCTTATGGAAGATTAGTAACAAGACATAACACGGTTTCAAAACCCGCCTTCCCAAAATAATGAAGGAAATTTAAGAAATTTTGAGATGTTCGGAACATTTAACACGCTCTACTCCTAAGAACTTTGGGTTGGGCCTTACTCACAATTAGTAAATGCTCATCATGTATATAATGCCTATGATATATAAGACTTTATATAATGAAGCCTAATTTCAGGGAAAAGTATGACGAAATAATAAGTTTACAGGAGCGAAGAGCGAAACCAAACGAGGCTACAGAGAAGACTCTCCTAGGTAATTCAATTCTACAACAACAACAAAAAAAACAGAATCCCTTGTTGTTATGAATCCACCTTCCGGATATGTACTAGACCTTAAAATGCGGTAAGGCAATTTATGAATGAGATTCTCATTTCTATATGAATTTTAAATCAAAATCTGTAGGGATGGGAATGAGGATCACTTAAAAAGAGAGATGTGGTGAGATGGAGAGGAGAGGACCTACAATATTATTACGTCGTGGGTATAAACTTTAACATGATTAATTCGAATCAAAACCAGACCTAGACCTACAATATGAGCAGAATCTAAGGAGGTGCTAACAACATTATCTAATAGAAAGGTGTGGAATGTATACAGAGAGAGAGAGAGAGACCTTGTATAGGAAAATCATATTATAGTGGAAGTAGTAGTAGTAGCATTGATAGTATAAGGCTTGAAGAAAAGTAGAAAAGCCGGCTTTTCCAGAGGGCATAGCAATGCATTCGTGTGGTGAGCAGGAAGGACTAATAAATGACCCTAACGGAACCGACTCACTCAATTCAGCATGATTTTCTGACTCTCAACTGACCATCTTTCCCTGTCAGTCTCTGTCGGTCGAGACCTAAAAGTTGGACCCCAAAAATCTCTTTTGCCAAAATCACCACATATCTTACATAAACATAAACTCCCTCCATATAAAATCCCCTCTCTATAGTCAACACAAATGTCTAGGCTGGTCAAGTTCACCTCAACCTTTACTACGTACCTTTGCATATACACATACTCAGGGATATGTAGGTGAATGAATGGGAGAAATTCCTACACGTTCCTTATTCCTTACACCTTCACCATCACCCTCACATCTTCATCCCTTATTACTACATACTCACATATTTCTGTGGAATCAAATAAATTCTAACATATGAAATACTAATTCATTCCCACGTACATTTCTCTAAACATTCCTCTCAGTTCTTTTAACCTAAACTTTAGGTTCTAAAGTATTCAAGAATTTTCATATTGAATTGAATGAGTGTTGAACCATCCAAAACTAAATACACTGAAGAGCTTCCTCACAAACAAAAAGCTGAGTGACTAACTAACTCCGAGATCATTTGAAATTTTCCGACCTAAGCAATTTTATATACATAGCGATTTCATTACAACGTTCAATGAAAACTTGTGGTAATGAGAGAATATCCTGGAAATGATCAGCAATGAATGATTCAATTTAAATAAAATCATTTACTAGATTTGTTAAACAATGAGTTTGAAGGAAATGCAAAGGATCGGATTGATGGGATATGGTTAGCTTTAAATAATTTCATTTTCCTTAAATGAGCCTTTTCCCGTCACATTTTCTTCCCTTCTTTCTCATGCTGCTCAAAGTAACAATTCTATATCTCATGAATGCAGAAATTACATTGTGGATGGGATGGGAACGATATAATAGAAGAACAACGTGAGACTGAAGCACATGCTTCAAGCGCTTTACTATTTACTACTACAATAGTTACTATACCACTACTACTCCTGTCAAAAGAGCCATAAATACAATCCACTCCCAGGTGCTGCAACCAACACACGCGTATGTAAGTGAGTTGTAGTGGAAGAACTCATAAAATACCTGGGGTTCTCTCACCATCCTTCTATAATAATTTCTTCCCAGCATGAGCTATACAGGAGGAATTGTGATGATATAATTAAAATTTAATTTTTAAACTATTCCTTAAGAAACCCAGAGAATGAATCTGACGCGAATAATAAAATTCTAGTACAGAATTGCCTATAATAATTTTATGAGATTAATGTAACAAAATCCTAGACCTTTTAACACTTGACAGAGAGAGAGAGGTTAGGCTTGATAGGAGTAAAGCACAGTGCTTTACTCCCCTCCATAAATCTAGGCCGACAATATCCTGGGAACTGGGGAACCCGATTAGGATATGCGTAATAACGAGACAATAGCCTTTTTAAACTTATTACTACCACCACAAAATAAATAAGGTAAAAAATCATATAAAAAATACAGTATAAAAATCGTAGGAAATTCAATTCGAACAATGTGTAAGAAAGTCATGATGGAAGTAACTAACTAGAAACAACGGATATGCGGGGAAAATTGCAAGTGAAGGTAAAGATACAAAAAAATGGTTAAGAAAGTAAAAACTTACTTCTTCACGAATTTAGATCCCTTGACGATCATCTTAGACACATTTAAGTACTCCTTGGCTTTGGAAGGATCCTCACAAGCTACCCGGTACATGCACTCGTAGTTGTCATTCGAGGCTCCCAGCAAATAGGTAAGCATGAGAAGGAGCTCACCCTCAGTCATGAATGAGGATGATTTGTTCTCAATGCTCCTAGAGGACCAACCATTCCCATGACCTCCCTTAAAGGTCACTCCACCAAAGTAAAAGAGTCCGATTCCGAAAATGACGGCTTTCAAAACAACCAAAATCAAGAGATTGGTCAAGTTCAAGGTCAACACTTCTGACGTGGAAGCTGAGCGAGCAATTGCTTTTGCAACTTTTATCAATTCCCCTGTTTTTGATTTTGTGTCCGCCGCTGAGGATGAATGATGATCTACTACAGATGAGCTACTAGAAGAAGAGGATGAAGCGACTGGAGCCGTTGATTTCCTTTCCACTTGATGACTTTCACCCAACCTGGAACTTGCTACTCGCTTTTTAGTGTATCTAGGATAGGCTGAGGAGGGTGAGCGAGCGGCTAAGGCACAGGCCAGGATACAAAGGGCTAGGAAAATGCTCAAACTAATTCTTCCGTTCATTTTGATCTGAAATTTCCCAAAATATTTCCATTACAAAAATTATTCCAAATTCCACTAAAAAAATCTCTTTCATATACAATTCGTCTCATAAAAAAGCACCATCAATTCCTATATAGTTCACCATATAAAATAGGATTTGGAGCTACAATGCTTTTAGGCGAGGCGAAAAAAATCCTACAAAATATTTGAGCTCAAACGAAACCGAAAATTTACCTGTTAAAGGGTCCGTTAAGGAATTAATGGAAAAACTAAAAAAAAAAATTGACACACACAAAGTGCAAAAAGTTTAAGAAGGAATTTTTTTTGGATTTTTCGGGGGTCTTTCAAGATTAGACCAGAAGCACACACTGACGAGGACACAACTGAGAGCAGGTCGACCCGAGAGAGAAGCACCAAGTACGAGGAACTATGAACTAAGAGTCACCAAGAAGGAAGAAAAATACTGCCTTGCCTGCCACAAGACCGGTTTTTATTTTACATACGGTGAATCAGCCTTTTCTTACTTATATTATTCCCTCTCACCTAACAATTTTCAACAGTCCTCTTCCTTTGGGGATTATACAGATGATGATGATTCTTTAAGAACACCCCAACAACAACACCACAACTTCTTCTTTTTTTTCCAAAAAAAAAATTACTACTACAATGAGAATCAAGACAGAGACACGAACTACTGAACGTTTTCAAAATGTAGAATATATCAACAGACTAAATCTTTTTGTCCTCCTTGTAAAATATTTCTCGTAAAATGATGTCTTCCTCTCGCTACTCCTACCTTGACAGTGGACTTGTCAAAGGAAGTGGCTGGCTCATAAATACTGAAGCTCAAGAGGTCTAATTCACAACCATCACCTCCTCCATATCCACCACCACCACGCTATCGTACCTACAAAGGTATCTCTAATTCATTTTCTCAGGGGATCCCCCCACTAAACCACAAACATACATTTTTGCTATTATTAAACCATGCAGAAGGAGAGAAGAAAATAAAAAAAGAAAATAGAAATTGTAACAAGAGAGCTCGGTTAGTATGACGGCGTGTATAGGAACGCCCGCCCTCCTCCACCTCTTCAACCATCACCGTCTCATGTAACAAGTCCTATCATTTCAACATGCATCTCCTCAAGTCAATCACTTACGATGTAATATAAATCCAACCATATTTTTTTTACTAAGCCAAGTCTCAAGTATAAGTAGTAGTAAATTTTTCAGCACCAAAACCTCCGTCTCATTTCACTTCCTTCTCAAGCATCTCTTATATTCACTGAGTAGCTTAAAGAAAGAGAAAGATGGTTCGGGTTGGACCTCATTGAAATAAATAGCTTCGAAAGCTCTAAAAATCCTCATCATATGAGTGAATAATAGTAAATTGAAAGTTAAAAGCCTTGAAGCCGCTCATAGCTCACAGTAAATTTCAACATGTTTTTTACAACGATACCCTAAGAAAAAGAGTATTAGAAAATTCGAGGTGAAGATTTTAGCACATCGTATTTCATAATTCACCTGTAAAAACAGAAAAGGAGGAAAAAGTTTTTTCAATTCATTAGCAAGGCTAGCCATTAAGTTTGAGTATGTACATGGAAGAATGAATCCTGTCCATTCTATATAAGCAATCATGGGAGGTCTTGCTAATGCGTTATTTTTCCCTGATTTATTACTTACGACCGAATTATTTTCTTGGGTGATGCTCCTTCATTTGAGACGAGTCTTGTATTTACTAACTATGAGTGGATAATTAAAGCACCTACTTAGATTTTACACATATTGTAACCATTGCATTGGTTCGGTAGGACATTGGTCATGTACTACACACATATTTTGAGTATATGATTTCAATACATTGGGAATTGCACCTCAGCTCAGCTCACCGAATAGAAACTGTGTCAAAGGCTCGGCTATGATGACTTGAATGTTCATGTATAATGAGCCTCGGTATTTAGTCCGACTTTTGACAGTCATAATTATTATTATTCGTCAAGAGTCAAATTTCTTTTAGGGGTCGAGTGCCTTCCTTAATTTTCACGCCATGTTGAGCTGGAAAGAGAAACCAAAAGAAAAACAACGTTTCGTCCATGTTTACCTATATGTGAGTCATTGAAGAAAATTACAATGTAAATGCTAATGTTTTAAATTAGGGAGAAAAATATTCTCTCAAGAATGTTTCAAGAATGGGGTTTTCTTCCATTGGACTGTGTGACTTTACGTATGAGTCAAGAGACAGTCTCATTGTAGTACCTGGTGCTAATTACACAGATGAAGAAGCATGGAAGTTTTGGTCTCATGAGATCCCTCCAAGTATGTACATATAAAAATACTGTGGTGTATGTGTAATCTGTAACTTTTCATTATGTTCTTCTCCAATTGTTTACATCCGTTGACATAATTGTCACCAGATTTTCATCTCCCTCGCTAAAACCCAATGCTTTTCGTAGCACATTAAATTACACTTGTTTAGAGCACGACTTAAAAAATGCGTTCAAATTCTCATTTAGTAACACGTAACTTCACATTAGTAATTACTGTACAATGTACAAATGACATCCTGTGGCCAATTATAAAAGTAAAGGCTTCAAGCACACAATTTGTACCTCCGCTGTGTTCCTGCATATTTCGTACTAGAAAATGAAAGTACATTTCTCCTATTCCAATTCTTCAAATATCTCCATAAGAAAATACTTTGAGAGGAAAATATCTAACAGAGCATGAGTTGAGTAGGTGAAACTAAGCTTTAATTGCAAATTCAATGTAATAATAATAATATGTCAAATACAATGAACTTTGTTAACACCCTCGGATACTTTCTCACCCCTCCAAATGTCATATCATTACAATTGCGGATTTTTACGTCATCACAATTCCAACTGTAAGTATTATTTGTTGTGTATAACATTATGTAGTTCTTGTAACGATATTACTATTGTTGTGAGAATTGGAGAGATGAATTAGTAAGGATATGATGTGACAAGGTGATGACAATTTCATTTTTTATTGTGTAAGCCAAATTGTATGGATACGTACAAGTGCGAAATAATTGTGTAGTGTAGCTATTAGCTTTTATATGTATTGTTAAAAGCTTTTGAATTATGCAGACATGGTGGCATGACATTTCACTTCTCAAACTTCTCATTAATCAACAAAGCAAGTACATAATATCCTGTAAAAAATTAGAAAATGTAACAGTGTAAGAACCCTTAGAATTTTGTGATTCTTCATAGCTGAACGTTACTCCTTCAAAGACATAGTTTCGCTTTATATGTGGTCATTATTACCAGACAATCAACTAGAAACTTCCACTTTTTATTGGCTAACCTTTCCGTTTAGATCCCTTTGGTTGTTTGGTTCTTTAATATTAATATTCATGAATGCTCTTCAAACATACAACTTTAAATGCTAATGGCTTTCTTTTGGGGATTGAGAAAATTTCTGAATTTTTTACAATTTGTTAAACATTTTTTCTACGTTTAGGTGCAAATGAAATTGATTTGAGCTTTTTATTTGAAAGTATTCAGGATTGTTAACATTTTTACAAGTGCGAACGGATCTGTAACATCAATAAAAATTTCTATTAAGGCTTCCTTATAAAATCTCTCGTTTCTTTAGACTGGACAATAATTAAAATATATGAAACATCTGCTGATACAATTATTGTATCATATTTTTTTTAATTCATTTACAGGGGAAAGCATGTACATTCATAAATTCTTACTCAGACTATAGTGACCACTGCAAAATGAAAGTAGGAGGAAAGTATGTGTAGTGCATTTGTTCACATATGAATAAAAAATACCTTTAAAATTTCCTGAATCCATTCAATGAGTCCAGTTTAGTGTCATTTCTGTATTACAAGGAAAAAATATTTTTGTAAATAATAATATTTATCCTGAGAGATGACGATGACTACGACCATAATAATTAAAATAAAAACTAAAGCAAGTACGGCTGTAAATAATTAATTATGCATTTTCTTTATAACAATTATTATAGGAGCAACAACACTCTCGACGAAGCAAAGTATGAACATGCGGTGTTATGGTTCCCTAACTCAGCATAATGTCATGAAACTACATAACCATGAAAAAAAAGAAAAGTTAAACAAATTGAAATGACATATAGTGCAAGTCATTTTATTTATTTACAAGAATGGAATTGAAGGAATTAATTGAAGATATATACTAATTTTTCTCAATGTGACAACGAAGATGAAAGTGCTTTTATGTGGGGCTTGCTTGCATGAAAAATCCTAGTATCATATCACATTCACATTGTTTACTTTGTTTTAATAATAATTAATGACAACTATTATTACTTATTATAATATCACTTATAGTGTTTGAAGAGCATATTAAATTTCTGCTACAATTAAATTTCAGTTTCGCTCCCACTCTCGCAAGAAAACATATTTTTACGGTTTGGGCTTAACTTATTCTACATACTTAACGTTAAATTGCCAATGTACTTGAGTATCCGAACAATGTAAAAGAAATTAAAGGAAAAATAAAAGTACATTTAATGAAAATATTGTATAAAACATACAATGTTACTGGTTCAGAAAAAGAAATCCTCATTTTTAAGGAGAGGCTCCTTCACTTGAGGAGGACAATATGCCAAGAAGTAGTAAGTGAGTTGAAGACAAGGAATGACATAAATGCTCATGTACAATGGCCGTGTCAATTGATAGAAACTAAATAAATTGTTTCACATTCCAAAAAATTCTTGTTTTCAATTTATTCATTTTTTCAGAATCCGATTAGAGTAAAAGTGAGAGTTTCCCTTGAGGGTGCACTGTGTGACTTGTGGGTGTGTCTCTCTATTTACGAAAGCCTCACATTTTACTAAAAGTTTCTCAGCCTTTAGCGTGCCTTTTGTAATGACTTAAAACTATAGTCATTTATTAGCACCCTTTATTAAGCCCAAAGATATTCCGTAGAAACTCCACTTTTTTGATTAATTTTTGTTAATTTATTTTATACCCGCGTCGCCACACTGCGTAAACCAGTCTTGTTGTAAATCATATGTATTTGCTCTTCCCACATGTAATTTACGTGTGTAGGACCTGGCATTAGGGGAAATGTCATTCAAAAGAAAAATATCTATGGTAATATTGTGCTCAACGTGACTAATAAATTACTCAAGCCTAAATAATGTTGATTTCTAGTAAAACTCGCAAGAATGAATGGGAAGCTTAGATTCACAACTTCCTATAAAGAATGTCACGGCATATATTTTCCCCAAATTTATTGTTTAATTCTACATGAAAATTTTAATGCTCCTACCGGAATAATAAAATTCATTGAAAGTTTCCATCCAACCATGAACATATGCACACTCTGGATACGAAGAAAAATCGCTATATCCCTCCATCGAGTGAAGATTTGAAGATGAAAATTGATTTATCATATCATTACTCAAACAGTTATCACCACTCCAATAATAGCAAGATATTGATGAAAAATAAATAATAGGAAATTATATTCCACTCAATTCAAACTCTCGAACAGGATTATCACTTTAATGATAAATGACAGTATAAAGAGTTTGCGTAAAGAAAGGCAATGGGTATATTTGCGATGAAATATTTCCCAAGCATTAAATTATAACGGTGGGTATAAGGCAAGCGTCTACCAATTATCCGCATGTTAAAAAATTTCTTCACTTATTTTACGAGCCACACGCTATACTATAAACCTATCAGAATATACGACCACACGCATCAAAGCTCTCTCTCTCTCTCTCCAACATTTTTCATTCAGCTCTTTTTAAATGTCCTGAACTCCGCATTGACAATCATCATAAGCGAGCAACGCACTGAAATTATTATTACTTTTTCCAACCCTATACAACTCACTTTGAGAAAGTTATGTGTCAGCAGATCCTTCCATTTTAAAGGCGAGAAATGCTCTCGCCTTTAAAAACTACCATGGAAATTCATTAATGAAACCATGAAAAAATCACATTTTATTTTTTTAAATAATTAACGAAATTAAAAATTCTTAAGAATAGAATTAAAATGTTATCATGGGAACTTTTAAATCTAAATCTTCTCATCCCATATATACCCAAATTGACCTCCAGCTTGACCTAAACTTTCCTTCCGAGACTATTTTTGAGCTCACTGCACTACATTTTTTTATATCTAATCTCATCGTCTCTGAACAATAACAATTTTTTCTCAACTTTCAATCAGACATGAATTTTTTAAAAGGGATTTTTCTTTCACTGTGAATCAGTTCAAGTATCAGTTCCATGGGCATCAGAACTTATAGCTGAGAGAGTTGATAGAGTATTCCAATTTCATGACTTCCATTAAATTAATGTTTCCACGCTCCTTGGGGGATCAGCGGTTGGCTTTGAAGTCTAGAAACTATGATAGATGTAAATGAGCTATTCCTATAATAGACTCATTAGCTATGCATCCATTTCTTTTTGTTTACCTGTAAAAATCTTTAATTTAATTCTAATTTCTATCCGGTCACATTACACATATATTAATATTATTAATGAATCCATATTCATATCCTCCACATTTCTTTTCTAAAAGGTCAGGCAGTCATCCAAAAAATTAATATAAGAATAGAGTGAAAGCCATATATTTTTCAATGAATGTCATTAAAATCAATTTCAATTAGCAGTAAAAAATATGAAGATTTTTCCAAAATACTAAATCTCCGATTCTCAAAAGCTGTCCAATGATTACATTTTCCAACATAATAATAATTAATGTAAAGCTTTTTAAAACCACTATTGGATGGATCTTTAACTGTGGCAGTTATCCATAGAATTATGATCTTATTGGAAATTAAAGGGTAGAGAAAACAGACGGAAAGTGGCGGAAAGCAAGTTCATCTGAGGTCACTGCACCATTACCAAAGATTCTGTCTCCTTCTTTCTATATGCCCACAAATTTGCATATATACATAGCTTAACCATGTTCATAAGGACGACAAGAAAAAGCAAAGTAGTACTAAAGAGCTAAAGACCCAAAGTTTATCCTCAATGAATCCATTGGAATTGCAAAAATTCCCAAATATTCCTCCTTCCACACATATCTTCTCCACAGTCACTTACTACTCCACTCTTGTTAATAATAATTATTTCATCTCTCAGCATAAAACTGCTTAACAGTTATGGGCCAATAAGGCTAATATGTATCATCATATAGGTTTTTGTATTCATGTCATGTGTAGTGTGTATCTCCTTGCATGAGCTTCCCCCATTAGTCCTTCTCCCAATCTTCCATCAACTGCACACATATAAATATGCAAGAGTTGTTGAAACTGAATCCTTGTAAAAGTCCGGATTCATTATTTTAATTATGATAAACAAAACTCACGTCACTAGACCGTGACGCATATTTTGACCAATATTTCTATCTATATTGGTGTATACGTGCCACCATAGAATGATCACATAAGTTTTTCCATCTGGAAAAGTTGATCAAATAATTTAAGCCCGACATCTCTGTTAAGCCTCTCTTCATGATTTCATAAGTTTCATAATATCTGCGGCGATAACAAGTGATTGGAAAGATCTGAATCTGAACTGTATTTGGAATTGGGTCGGTACTACTCACACAGTCACACATAATAAATTACACAAGGTTTAGTTGTATGTGTGTGTGCGTGTAAAGGTTAAATATTTAGTCCAACAAGTCTCCCTAATCAAATATGCATCACCTGCTTACAAACTGGATGATGACATTGTAACAGTTGAGGTTTACAAAGTATGTACATATCTATACAGGTGCATATTAAATTCCACTGTTGTATGTACATCATGTGTACTTAGGAGTCCAAAGTTTGGATACACAGGAGCAGTAGTAGGATAACCTCCACTTGATAAATGTTACGTAGCTGATAGCAGACATATGTTCCTACAAGACATTTTAATTGATTCTGAAGGAACACGAAAAATCCCAAATCTCGTTTTCTCATTGCCCAAATCCCATTCATGAACTTTCTCATATCCTGTGAGTATATAGTACATAGAATCTTTCTAAGACGATCGAGTAATAAACCTATCGTGTAACCTTAACATGGGTCAATGTATTGTACTGCATACAAATTTCTTTTTATTCCATCCTGCATTTTCTACGACAGTAAGTCCCGTCGCTCTGTGTCTCTCTCTATATCAATGGCTACGATAACTAAGCGACTTCAAGACACCTAACAAGCATTTAATCGTTGATATGCTAGTTAGACATTTTCCCTACGCATAAATAAATGCAAGGGAAGATGATGATCGTATAATTTGAGCCCATTTCAATTAGCTGACAATGAGTGAGCACGCATCATAATCATTATCCGTGAGGTTTTTTATATGATTTTGTGTACATGAATTTTCATTGATGACTCCAAGTAAATTACTTTAATAAAAAATGTGGCTTTGATGTTACTTTGCATATACGGAGGGAGAGATACGCTTTTACTGTTTTTTTACTGAAACTTTGACATTTGATATGAAAGAAAAGAGACTTGGTGTGTGCTCGTGCTCATCATTTGCAAAAAATTATTTTTTATTTTTTATTATGATGATAGCATGTTTTCAATGCTTCTCTCTCGATCAATTGTCATGAAAATTTCTTTGAATACTGAGGATTTGCATTTTAGTAAGCTTGCGTTCATTAAATTAGGAGGATTTCTCTGGCTTTTCATGACCTGTCCTCGCTATAGAGTCATGCTTGTAATGCTGGTGGTATATTGTAGAAGTGAATCTTTATCTTACACAATTTCATTGTCTTGGTCAATGATGTTCACGTCAATGTTTTCTGATTCTGTGATAATTTGTAATTTGTGCCTCATCGCAAGGAATTCCTTTAATCAGAAGGTCGATGTTGGTTGTCTGGATTTCATCAGTGTGAATTTATGAATGGAAGAATACTGAAATGACTGATGCATTTATACTGCGGAGGTTGTTTGCAAATGTTTTATACCTCTGTAAGTTTACTAAAAGCGGAGACTTGTTTTCATTTCCCTGGTTTCCGGCAGACGGTGCCGGAAAAAATGCTAAATGGTTATTTATAGTCTACATGTATGAAGGACTAGACTACTAGACTGTGAGATGAGGTAGACACTAAACTAAAATAACGATTGTTATTATTTTTACTTTATAGTTAAAGGAAAATTAAGAAAAATATGGATTCAAGGAAAATTGTGTTAAGAAGACACTGATGGGCTACGAAGGCTGTAGCTGAGATAGACGAGACGGACAAAGACACAGAGTTAAGTTAGAAGATACTTATTGCTTACGTATGTAGAATATCTTCTGTGGAGTTTCTTTGCAGGTGGAGAAGTAAACCAAGGAAAGAAAAGAAAACAAACTTTTTGGCAAATTCTTTAAGCCTTGAGCATATTATATTTTGCTGACGAACCTCTCGGCATAATTTCTAGGGGAAGGATTGAAAGGCATTATAAACCCAGGTATAGAGTTTATTCCGTGGAAAGTGAATAGACTTGAATCGGAAGTATGCCTTGTGCTAAGTAGGAAATTTAAGTTTTGTAGGACAGAACAAAACACACTAAAATGTCGTGTAATCAAACAAGCCAAAGGAATTTTTTTTACCTAAGGATAGAAAAACTGTTGCTTTTCGAGTTGGCTGTCATCAAATTTGCGTTCATTTACTGCAACTACGATGGTATGAGTGTAGATAGACTGGGTTATCCGTTGTTATACCACAGTAAGATTTTTGAGAAGAGATTGACACCGTGTAATATTTGCACAGACCTTCTTATCTATACCTATACATTGGCTTCCTTCAGGTTAAATTAGTGTTTACCAATGCGAGTTCCTCTGAAGACTTGATATGCAGCTTAAAGTATAGTGAGGTTGTAATTACAGGTGAAATAGAATTTCACCTTCAGATACTATCACTACATTGTGCCAAATGTCCAGTTCCACAATATGACTATGTATATTAAAAATTACAGGGAGAGTAGAAAAATGGATTTAAAAAAGTCTATGGTTTTATTTAAAACGGATAGAGCAGACGCTACAAAAAGGGAAGCACTAATTCAGCAAACGATTTCCGGGTCAATTTCTGAATTGTTTCTTCAACGATTAGTACATGTAAGAAAATACTTCATTAAACTATAAGGTTTAAGCACAGACGCACATCTTCAAAAATCTTGAAAAAGAAGTGAACATGGTCGGCTACTTAAACGGGAAGTTGCAGAATTTTAAAACAAATAATTGATGTCGTAAAGTGATGGAAAAGAATAAATATAATTTAAATAATTTCTAGGTGGCAATATCGACACGACGAAGAATAAAAATTATTACACATTACAAGTACGAATCTATCGTCGCGCTGAAAATATCAACGGAGTTTGAAATATAAAAAAATATAAATACTGTCGGTAGCAGTAAGAAGAGTAAATTAGAGGTTGGACAAAATGTGTTTCACGTAGTTATTGCTAATGCCATGAGCTTCAGCAATCAAGCGGTCGATTTTGGCTTGAAACTCTTCTTCAGTTTCAGACTCTTCAGCCATTTCTTTAACCTTCTCCAACAACTCATTTATCTTTTCGTTGCCTTCCTTCTTGTCCGCCCTTCTTCTGGCTATAGCTTCAGGCGTGTCATCAAGGTCTTGCTCACTGGCAAAATCTTCCAGTTTCGTTGCCATCTTCTTTGCTTCTTCCAAAACAGCTGGAGGGAAATCAGTGGTTTTCGCAACGTGAATTCCGAAACTTCGGTCACACGGGCCTGTTTCTAACTTGTACATCATTTGCAGCCCACTCTCTTCAGTTAAGGCAACCACATGGAGATTCTTCACAGTAGGTACTTGAGCAGCTAGATCGGTGAGTTCATGAAAGTGCGTGGCAATGACGCCGTAACAATCAACTTCAGCAGACAAATATTTCGCAATGGACCAACACAAACCGAAACCATCGTAGGTGGACGTTCCACGTCCCAGCTCATCCACCAGAACTAACGAATTAGATGTTGCGGATTTGAGGATGAATGAAGTTTCGATCATTTCTGCCATAAACGTGGAGACACCTTTCAGAAGGCAATCTCCCGCTCCAACTCTTGCTAATATTGCATCCACCATTGAGATTTCAGCATAGGAAGCGGGAACAAAACATCCCACGTGCGCTAGAAGAGTTGCTACCCCAATGGATCTCAAAAACGTACTCTTGCCACCCATGTTAGGCCCAGTAACAATGTAAAAAGATGATTTTCCCTTTTCAAAATTGACATCGTTAGGAATGTAATTTATACCTTTTTGTGTTTCCACACAAGGGTGACGCAAGTTATCAAAACGTATTATCCCCGTTCCACTTGGAAGGAGAATAGGTCGAACATAAACTTCAGCATTTCCAACAGCGGATACTGCAAAACTGGTAAATACATCCAACGCTGCAGAAATATTTCCTAGTTGCTCAAATGGAACATGATAACTGGACGATGTTTCCAGCAAATCCTTCACGAACTCCTTCTGTGTTTCTATATAATCACGGTGTTTCTTGGAATACTTGGTGCTCAGCCTTTCTAGTTCAGTATTTCGGAAACGAACGCCGCCCTTATGCGAATCCAAGATAATAAATCCCGATACGTTTCGTATTACAGTTTCATCCTAGAAATGTGGAATAAAATATGAAATATGTAATAAAGTACCATCTACCACGCACTTTTCTTCAAATTATTACAAATGTTAAACAACCGAATCAATTTTCCTCCTTACCTTCAGCGTAATGCGAAAATAGTGACCATACTGATCATTCGATTCTAACTTCAAAGATTTATTGACTTCTAATCCCAGCTGGGAAGCAACATCATAAGCTTCGGTTGACATTTTTTCTTGCAATTTTTCCATTTCAGTCCGTAGTTCTTGCAACGAGCTATGGAATTCAGGACGAACTACAAATTCTCCTTGCTCAGCCAATTGCAGATCTATAGTGCTCTCAATAAGACTGCAGAACTTAGAGAAATCCTCTTGTAAAAGTTTTAGAGGCTCAATAAAAACTGCAGATAGGGCTGCTTGCTTTGGACCGTCATAATTTTCTAACAATTCAATAAGTCTACCTAATTTTGAAACACACAGGTAACCTTTGTAATAATCTTGAAGAGCACCCTTTTTCTTCATGAATTTTTTGGCCAGGACTTGGCAATCGGGAATCCTTCTAAGGTGGTCCTCGTAAAGATTCTGCCGCAAAAGAACATCATCTACGAGGATCTCAACCAAATCCAATCGTTCTTCTAACTTTTCCTTATCCAACAGAGGTTGTTTCAAATACTGGGCAAGCAAACGCTGTCCCTGGGCTGTTCGACACTTATTCAAGGTCATGGTCAGCGTGACTTCATTTTTCGCAGATTCATCATCCGAACTAAAGTCAACATTCAAAGCTCTACAAGCTGCCGAGTCCATTTTTACATGTAAACGGAAATCGAATGGTTGTAATTTAAACTGATTCAAATATTCTTCATTTGAAACCAGCTCCAGGTACTTAATTACTGCAGACATTGCAGCCAACGCAAGTTGTTTTTCTATTTCAGGGTTGGCTGCAAAGTCACACAGCTCTCCTTCAGTAGGTATAAGAAGCTTGTTCATATCCTGTGAAATATTTTTGGTGTCGAAGCTGCCCAAAGATTTTTCATTAACAAGGATTCTATTTCGCTGCAGAATATACCGGATTCCCGTGAGATCATCCGACTGACTTGCACCAGCGGCAATAACGGCTTCTTTCGGAGACAACTGAACCAGCACAGATTCAAAATTATTGAACCCTTCTCCATCCGCAAATTGCAATAGGTTGATGGTGCTTTCATTAGTATTGACATGCGCCACCCCAACTGTAATGACTCCATTCAATGTAGCTGTTTTAATTCCGATAACTCCATTATTTACAGTTATTTCGTTGTTGCTAAAGAGAATGTCCTCGAATTGTACTAGATTTCCAGGTGAACCCTTGTACTCCAACACCCACTCTTGCCCTAATTTCTTAGTCCTGTTAGTGAAAACTTCCGCCTAAAAGTATCAGGTCCCAAATAAAAAAGACAACACAATATAATACTTCACTTTATATTTTTTCATAATTCCCATAATCAAGCACAACAACATCAAAATATTATTCATTCCATAGCATCAACAAACCTTATATTGCTTTACAAGCAACAAGTCCCTCACGAATGTCTCAAAGGATGACCGAGACAAGTACACATACTCCAGCTTATACTCATTGGCTCCAAAGGACTTGACCGCCCCCACACTGTGGTAGAACTCCCGAGCAGTAAAAACCGCATCCTCTCCATAAACTGTATAATAAACCGAGTCACTGGACCCTTTCCTCTCAAAAAATCTAATGGTCGAAGCAGGTTTCCCAGGGAGCTTTCTATAAACTGGTATGAATGACAACTCCGGTTGAGAGTAACCCACCTCACTTTTATCCGCCTGAACATCTCCGTTCTCCATCTCTTTTCTTCCCACACACAATACAATCAATTTGATCCTGCAAATAGAAACATACTACACACGTTATTTAAAACATATATAATACCCCATCTCGTCTTCCTACCTATCAACCCCGAACCTATAGCATTTTTAAAAACCATTTCATCCAATATCAATCAAATATTCTCTCAGATACAACACAACGAGTCTTAAGAACTCACAATATAAAAAACTTCAAGTGAGCAAAAACTACTTACCAATAATTATGCAAACTATTTCAACCTAATTTCCACATTCAACAATGAAGGACTGAAGGACCCCACTGACGTTTACGTACTGCCTTGTTGGAAACCGAGCCAGCCACTGACTTCGTAATACAAACTGCAGGCATTAAAATCTAAATGCAGTGCAATGTAAAATTACAAAGTACTTATTACTGGCTCCAGCAATCAATTACAAAAGTGGAAAAAATATAATGTTCAAGTATATTAGTAAGAAAGAACCCACACGTAGTATGATGACAAGTTTCAACAAGAATAATAAATACCGTCAGGAACACAATGCAATGTGACAATGTTATATAAATAGTGCCTATAAAATTAAGCACTAAATATAGAATTACTTTTACTTTGTTCGTGGCAGAGTGGCAGTGCCTGGCCTATGATCGCATGATGAAAGACTCGAAAGAAGCACACACTATGTACATACGGCGGCCGCGATAAAAGACGTAGGAAAGTAGGAATTGTCTCGATTCATTTCCCTCCTTCCCGCAAGGATAGTAGTGTACTCAATTCTACTATATCCTTGCCTTTACGTTTTATAATTTTGATTTGAGGGCCAAACTTCAGAGTTATGCTGCTAAAATTATTTTTAGTATATAGCTGCTAATTTTTTAAATATAGTTTTAATGGTAGCCCAGTGTAAATATACTGTTGGACAGATCGATTTGGAAATGTCAGTACTTTTTTTTAAACCCGATGAAGTCTAGTAATAGCGTTTTTGTAACCTGTATAATTATAATCACAGTTTAGTATGAATAATGATTGCAAATGAGAAATCTGCTTTTCGAGCTGCATTACTTGATAAAACATGGATGGTCCGACGGTATACGAATGACAAATTCTTACTGACAATGAGCGAGAAGCTTTCCAGTTTTAGATGAATTCAAGCGTTGCAAATATTATTGTTTTAAGGGAATAATTAGATGTATTTATTACGAGAGCTTCTAAAATAAACGTTCATTATTTTACCTAATTTTTTGGCCCTTGATAATAATTTAATTTTGGATTGAATGGAATGATCGAACTGACATCTTTGTAAAGTAAGCATGTATATGTACAGAAAAAGAAGAATTAGGAATTATTACTGAACTGTGAGCCTTGAGGTGAATTTGTAGTAAATCATTTCAGATGATTATAAAAAGGTTGATGATGCCAGTCCTGGATATCTTTAGAAGTGGATGGATTAGTAATGAGGGGAAGAAAAAGAAAAAGAATATCTCCTGCCTCTTTTTACTAAATTTATGTAACCCGGATGCACCATACCGTATTGCATGACATAAAGGGCGAAAGGAAGTTATGTGTCATTTTTGGGAGGCATTAAAATTAACAATTTATTTTCAATATCATGACTGAAATTCAAATGATCTACTCCCCAACTGAAAAACCATTATTAATGCATACATTTGCATTTAAACTTGAAAGTTACACGTATTTCATGATAAACAATATTGATAAAGATTGTGAAATTAGAATGAGTGGAATATTCAGGCTGACTAGAAAGGATAAAACACTCAATATTTAGATTATACTGCATTTGTATTGACTACTAATGTTAAGCTACTTTTGCGTGAACAGCTAATATATTAGATTGTACTCAGTAATCATAATCATAAGGGATTAATGCTAGTAGTTTGTGTCAATAGCTTCTGTAACGTTTTTACAAAGTTCCGTGAGTTCCTCTTGTCCTATTCTTGATCCACCCTCAGCGGCTCGGACTTTCATGGACTTGGCACCCCACAAGGCACCCGCTGCTGCCCACTTTTTTGCGATGAGAGGGACGATGATGGCCAGTAGGAAATTAATAACGGTCCAAACTCCAACGATAAAGAAAACGACGATTACAAGTGGGAACAAGATATCTCCTTTAGCTCCTAGAGCAGAGCCTAACCAAGTAGCAGGAAGGTAAGAGGGGCCCATGAAGCCTCCTGGACCGCCAAAGCCGGGGCCACCGAAGCCTCCTGGACCGCCAAAGCCGGGGCCACCAAATCCAGGTCCTCCGCCAGGAGGCACAGGTCCGGCACCTTGTAAAAACGAGATTGGATTTTTTATTAGCATCTGAAGAATTTAGACGAGTAAAAACGTACGGATTGATTGGACGTGAGGTGACATCATTTTTATTCCGAATCAAAAAATGAACTTTTACCATCGATTGGTGAAGAACTAGATGCTCCTGCTGCTGCTCCTGCCCCTGCCCCTCCTAATCCTCCAAGACCAAGCTGGTTGAGATATGGTAAGAAAGCCGCATATGGATTAGCTCCAGGTAGATTATTGGCCCCAACTGTCGGAGGTGGTCCGTCGGACTTTGCTGAACTCGCCGAACTGCCTGCATGAGAAGCTCCTTCCGGTTCGGAATTAACTTGTGAATTTAGAGTTAGCCAACAAATGGCTACAATATAGTAAAGTTTACGGGCCATTTCCAGGTTAATAGTAGATGAGGTTTTCAAAAGCTTTAAAGACTGTGCAAGCACTACTGAACTGACAGGTAAGACAGCAACCTATTGACTGACGAGCTGCAAAGAACGTCAGCGAACTCAGATTGAATGGAATGACCTTTTTAGATAATAAAGTAAGAATTGAGGAAGCAATGCAAATTTAAATGTCTTACTGCGTTTGCAGCTTTGACAGTAATTTAGGTTCAATATTAGAAGTGGTCTACGCGTTACTGACTTGTATGCAATACACACAGGATATATATTATATATATACAGGTCCTGAACGTAGATAGGGCATAGGGCTTGAGACAATTTGCTTAACAATGTTATCTTGAATCAACAAGTTCCAGCAGGAACTCTTATGTATTCCCTATTCCTATTCATTTTTATGTTTCCTACAAAACCTGCAAGTTTGTTTAAAAAATATTTAAGCTTCTTTTATGTCTTAACGGGAGGTTGTCATTCATGGAAAAACATAAACGTTTTTCTAGAGGCCCATTATTTTCTCCTTTTTCATCATTTTACATTTTATTGTTAAAAATGTTTGTACAATAATTGGACTGTATTACAAACAACAGCAACGTTCACAGGTTGCGATGTGAAGCTCTGGACCGCAGAATACGGTATTATGACAATTGTGGAAACTGAGATTTCACCGTCGAATTAAAAGAATAGAAAATATAAATCCGCGACATACAGCAATACGATATTTTTTCTTTCAAATAATAGTCTGGAAAGAAACGCGAAAATTATAACCAGCGTAAATAAAAAAACTAAATGAGTTATTTACACTTTTGCTAATGCTTAAACTGAAAAAAGTTGACGGTCTAGATTAACGTTCTTAAATTACAGATGGCATCCGAATTTGGTATCCCAATCTTCGTACAAAACTAGGTCATCCTGCGCTACGCTTGCTTTGACATGCCTGATCGCAACCTCGAAATCTCTAATAGCCATGGGACGAACCTAATTAAAAAATGTACGGCTTGAACAATATTTCACGACTATATGCTTTATGTTTACGGAAATTCCTTACTTCATCAGCGCAAATATTTTGTATATCAACTCCAACATCTCGAATAGGTCCGTAGGAGGCTTCTTGGCAAAGCGAAGCCATGTCTGCCCCTGAATAGCCTTCTGAGATTTCGGCAATTTTCTGATAGTCTTCGTCGGTTAAGTCGTTATTCTGTCTACCGAGTAAATTTCGCACCAACTGCCGCCGACCCTGTGATAACAGAAAATAATAAAACCTAGTTTCCTACATGCAGTAGTATCGAGCTACAGCTACTCACAGAACACAATAATTCAGCCTCAGGATTGAAAACTTTACGTTGGTTATGTCATTATAAGCAGAATGAAGAGCAATCCTTACGTGACAATCGGGTAAAGGAATGTAAATACGCTTAACTAAACGCCTCCGCGCTGCTTCATCTAATTCCTGGGGTCTGTTTGTAACACCAATGACTAAAATTCTATCGTCGGTTTTGCTCCCGCATCCATCCTAAAAGATGCAAATAAAACAACTTTCTGCACTGCATACCAACATTGTCCTAAAAGCTGGGCGTTGGGCCTACATGCATCTTCAACACTACGGTTTAAAACTTACGAACTGGATTAGAAACTCTGTTTTCAGTCGTCGCGAGCTTTCATGTTCCGTATCACTTCGTTGTGTCAGAATGGAATCAATTTCATCAATAAAAATTACCGACGGCTGCTTGACTCGAGCTACTGCAAATAACGCTCGGACCATTTTTTCTCCGTCACCAATCCATTTTGATGTTAACGAAGAAGCACTTATATTGAAAAACGATGACTTCGATTGGGTAGCTATGAGCTTCCCAATCATAGTTTTACCAGTTCCAGGTGGACCAAACAATAGAATACCTTTTGGAGGACCCCTCAGACCAGTAAAAATATCAGGTCGTAGCATTGGCCAAATAATTATTTCCTGCATGAGCCATAAAATAATTAAAAGAAAATAATACATATATTTATGTATCATAAATTACAATATATATGTTTGATATAAAATTAAAATATACATAAAGTCGAGTCACTTAAATACAGAAACATGATTCGATTTGAAGTTACACGCACCTTTATCACATTTTTTACATTTTGAAGACCAGCAATGTCGTCCCAATCAACTGATCCAGTATCAAATACTTCATTCAGGACCGTCTCAACCATTTTAGGGTCAATATTCTTCATCAAAGGATTTTGCATCAATTCATCCACTCTAAAACACAAATAAAAAATCCCTCAAATAGAAAGCGGATTTAACCCTACATGCATTCCACGAGCCATCAGATTGGTTACAAATGCCTTACTCTGGATTATCCGATAAAGGCTCGGATTCCTTGGAATTACTCGGTGCCTGATCTTTTGTTGGTGGTATAAAACGAGCAGTTTTTCTTAGACCAGAAACATGAACGTTTGATCCGCTTTCATTTGCATCTAAATTTCTTTTAATCCCTTTTGCCCGGTCATTAATTACCTAGATTTAGATTATCATAAGTTTATCCTCCCATCGCATTATCTATGCCCGCAATCGATACACTCAAGTAATAATTTTTATCAGTTTAATACTTACCAACTGTTGATGAGCACTTTTAAAAGGATTTAATTTAGCCTCTTGCGTAGCCGGGGAGACATCAAAGTTATCTACTCGCTCACTCCTTCTATCAAACCGATTAACAGAGTTTTTAGAACCATTACCGAGGTTATTTTGTTGAGTGTAGCTACTTAACTGCAACTTCTGTTCACCCTGGACTACTTTGATTTCCCCATTTTCAATGTACTTCCTCTGACTTCCGTCCTTATCACGCTTTTGGTGCGTACTAAAGAGCGAATTTTTAGATGGCGGGTATCTACCTCGATCATCCATCTCCACACATTTGTTCTGTAAAGGTCTAGACACTTCCTTCCTAAAGTCACTCTCCCCTGAAGATTTAGGCGATGACTGTAGTCTTCGTGGTGGGTTGAAATTCCCTTTCGCAAGGTACTTATTTGTTCTCACCATCTCCTCTTTTTCCTTTCCTAAATCCCCCTTCCCAGTCAAGTGCGATGACTTCACATGTAATGGGACCGGGACAGGTGGGACATTCTCCCTTTTAATATTAATGCTGTCGGGATTTTTCGTACCACCAGTTAGTTCATCTAATCCGCTAGAGTTAGCCCAAGCTCCATCATCATCGTCCATACCACAATCCTCTTCTTTACATTTCAACGATCCTACCATAAATCTCTCCAGGTTCCCCGATTTCCATTGTTTGGCCGCCACAGCTATTTACAACCAAATTAATTTTTAGCGTTGACCAGTCCATCATCTTATCAAATCAATACAATTTACTAATATTTTTTATGTATAACTTTATTACGGATTTCTTCCACATTCAAGCTACGTCTAGTCCTTGAAGATTCCAACGAAGGTAGAAATAAGTATCTCAGGCATTTAACCGTTAGTTCCGTATCATTTATTAAATTATTACTGGAACTCATTTCTGAAAAATCTAATGGAAAAAGTACTTCAAAATAACTCCACCATTCAATATCCAAAACACTCTCACATCACCAATTACAATTTTCAAATAATAATTTACATTATTTGTACCGTAAATAAATAGGTTTCAGCTTGACAAAATATAATTACTATTGCTGGATATAATAACTATTTCAATCCACAAATTATTATTTTTAAATTTCGATATTTCAACGAGATTATGGGATATTTGCAGTTCACTAGTTCACACTAAATATTACACTCACAATGCTTTATGAATTTTTACTGCAGTCACGCAAAACCCGCAAAAGTACACACACATTGACACACAACACACTCACATTTTTCTAAAAAAGTACAAATGCAAGTGTGTTCGCGCCTTCATCTCCCTCTTCAAGTCTTCACTCAAGGATCTCAATATTAATAGATTTAATAATTCGACTCGACGGATTAAATTATGTTTAATTATTTTTTGACGGGTAAAGTTAACGTGTATATAGTACTACAACCTTTATAGTTTCATGCTTATCAACAAGAGAATATAATGGCAGGACTTAATCAACAATATTAACAGGAAAAATAGAGTGGCGATGAAGGTTATCATTGAAAAAAGGATTGGGTCTAAATTTAAAAGTGATTACCCATAGTACATACTGTGGATTTTAGACTGGAGGTCTACAAGTATCTTGTCTCTGATTAAATATATTTTAAGAACTTAAAAAATTACTAGTTTGTCCTTATACAACAGTCTTTAGACAGATCTGACAGTATGATATCTAAGGGGCAAATTGAGGCTTTCCTTGAGGAGAAGCTGAATTTTCTGGACTGGAAAGCTACGTTGGACAGAAATCGAACTGAGTTTTTGTATAAGGTGGTTGCGCAGTATGGATTGAACATTTGTTATGAAGTAAGAGCGTTTTTGTTAAATAATTCTAGTGAAATAGTATTTATTAAGTATTTCAGAAAGTATGGGCTTTGCCATTATGAGTAGAAATACATTTTAAGTATACGGATATAAGAGATTTAAAAAGTGTTTGTAAAGGAAATTAAAATGTATTACTGTGTTATTATGGAGAACGTGACATGGGGTTCAATGAAGCCGGAAGAGCGGAAATGTCCGACGTTACAAGACGCGAAGGATCAGATTTTCCAGACAAACGGAGGTGCATGCTTGCATTTGAATTATTTCCTGAAGTTACTCTTGGAGAAATTAGATTACCGGGTTTACATGATTTGTGGAGAAGCTCTCGCAATGGCGATACCGAGAAATCATTTTGCGTTGGTTGTTGAAGTTGAGGAACTTGTGCTAAACGGGGGAGGGTCCGGAGAGAATGCAGATGGCGCTGAGATGCAACTGTATTTAGTAGATGTGGGCTTTGGCCGTCCAATTACGTCACCAGTAAATTTGAACAAATTACCTTATGTGGGCCAAGCTGGGGGATTTAAGTTTGAGATGCGATTTAATCCAGAAAAGCGGCTGTATGAGAGAGTGTTGTTTGGAGGTTGTGCTATTAAGGGAAAATTTGTGAGTTGATCAACAAATATGAATAATTTTATTGAAGAGATTTTTTATATAATTGGATCTTTCTGAAACAAATGGGATTGTATTAAAATTATTTTTACTCTTCTATAGGAGACAGAAAGTGAGGAGAGAGTTGAAGTGATTTTTGAATTAAAACCGCAAGAATATCGGGACTTTGAGGAAACCTATGATATTATTTTCACGGATCCTAGCCGCAGCTTTTTCTTAAATACTCTATTCCTATTTCGATTTATTTCCATTGAGAGTACTACAAAATTTAATTATGTCTGCTTTCGTGGGAAATCCATTGCTCTGGGCTCTGAAGATGAGCGTGAGGAAACTAAATTTGATAGCTACATGGAAATGTTACCTGTCATTCAGAAATGGTTTCCTCTACTGAATACTCATACAGTTAAGCAAGCTTTGGCTAATTATGACTTAAAGTCAAATGGAAAAAGTTAAAAGAAAGTCAGCAGGAAGAACTCGCTGAGGAGCAATGAGGACATGAAGATATATGTAGTTTTCAATACGTATAAAGGGGTCTAGGACATCTTGTCCAAATGCCTTTTCGTCCAATGGTTTCATCCAAAAAATATTCGTCTAAAAACTATTTTGACCAGAATTATTTCGACCAAACTCAAAATCATCCAACGAAATTTCGTCCACATACAAATTTGTCCAACGAGATTTT
>JAQFXU010000285.1:0-64082 GCA_034693705.1 Spatulosminthurus flaviceps | reverse complement strand
AGCTCAAAAAGACCTTTTCAAAGAGTCCTTGCTCATTAAAATCCGAGTGGTGCATGAAAAAAGGGCGCATTGTGAGTATGTATTTAGTATTTACATGTACGAATATATCCATGTACTTTTTCTCTCTCTGTGTATTTAAACGTACTATAAGTAGTCATGTTACGTATGTACATACATGCATTTAAGCATAGCGTAGTATGTAGCCACGTATGTACCTACATGTATTTATACGCACTATGTATTTAGCTATGTACACACATGAATTTTAACGTAGCATGAAAGTACATATGTATGTATTTGGATGAGAACTGCAACGAAGGAAGATCTTAAATGGAGACGAAGCTTTGATAAAAATGATTAAGCCACTGCACTGCATGTACATATGCCCCTGAATGCACATTTAAAACTATGCGCACAATATAATAGATAGAATTCTCAAAGGAGATTTTGAACTGGTTTAAAATCCCCTTTAATATATAAACGTGAACATCTCATAAACTTCAGAATGTTAATCAGTGCGAAAAATGTTTGTTCCCCAGCATTATGTACATAATGTACATACATGTACATATGACTTGGACTCAGAGGCGAGGAATTTTGTGAGAGGATACATGATTTCTGTACTAAAAAAATCACATGTGAATTTTAACATACATATATGTTAAAATCCTTTGACCCTTTATAAGTATAGTAGTATTGCCTCAAGAATAGTAGTTCATTTACCAATGTAGTGTGTATAGTAGGAGTATAGTGAGAATATAACCAGTTCCTACATGTACATAGAAAAATCCATTAAAAATATGATACTTTATGCCCCAAAACTATAACTATATAGTAGACAATGGTGAAAGATGTAGATAGGATAGCTACAGAAACAATATATAGCTAGTGTTAATTAAGAGTACGGTGTAAGTTCATATTTTTCATTCATAAAGCATAAAATGTAGTGGAGGAAATTTGCAAGAGTGACTTTAGCCTGTCATTCTTGACAGGTTTCTCAAAAAACTCCTCCATATAGAAAGACTTCCACGTCGCCAAAACTTTGTGTAGTTTTGCGGTATCCCAAATATTTTACTATTGTATACTATTATATACTATACTATAGAGAGCCAAAAAAGAAAATAATTGCTACCATCACACCGGATTTCCAAGATTGGTCATTTAGAACCAATTATAAAATATTTTCAAATTTGAACATTTTATTATTCAATTAAAAAAAAATTATAGCCGGCTTTGCCAAAGACTTTAGAGATAATAATGGGGATGTGGAAAGCAGGTTTAATTTAACTATGTTTTTTTTATCATAGTCCATACATTGGAGTGTGAGTATTCATGGTTTTTCTCATAAGAAATATATGTAACTAACTTTGTTCCCAGTTTCCCACCCGCACCTAAATCCACAGTACATGGAGACCTGTGTGGTGGATTGTATATGTATAGGGAAACCCAGTGATAACGCTAAAAAATTTGGACACAAGTAAGGAAGTAAGTAGTAAGAAGAAAATAATATTTTTCATATGCCGAAGGAGGGGAGAGGAAGAATGAAAAAAATATCTTCCGCTATGATCTATGATGATTCATTCTTATGTAGTGGGGAAATTATCACGTTCATAAAATGCTCAAGTACCAAAAAAAATAAAACTTTTTTTCTCTCTGGCTCTAAACAATAATTCCCACAATGATAGTTGAAAACTGTTGTTTCTCAATGATTTTAATGTATTTTATGTAATCATGTGGCCTATTGTCAAAGGAGTGTGAAAAGGACAAAAGTTACCTTTTATGTATGTGCACACACACACATTGTAGGGATCTCTCTCTGTCTCCACATGCCTTTTGTAATGCATCCATTTTTCCAAATTTTCAGTTAAAAAATTTTTATTTATCTTTCCGTCATTAAACTGGGATATGGCTCGTTATTTTTCTTCCGCTCTTCCTTCGCCCTGTCTTTATCCATTAATAAACTGGATTCATACCTACAAAGAGCAATTTATAAAACATAGAATAACATATATTTACATATTTTACAAGATTATACAATAATTATTGTAGGCTCTAAAAATCTCAAATTTTCTTCTTTCATGTGTCCATTACACAAGTGTATGTACATACTCCAGGAACATTTATGTACGCAGTAGCGAATACACATAATATGTAAATATATATAATTTTGCACACAAAGTCTGCTCAACTTGGAACTGACATTGGAACACTTTAACTATAATGGAATAAATAATGATATTATTATGTGTATGAGTAATATACGGAAGATTATATACCAAGAGAGTCTCGCACTAGGAAAAATAATGGGAACATTCATGACTTTACTTTGCCTTTGACTTTTTCCATGACTTTCCTCCCTTGGAATTCACATGGAAAAGGACGTCCTTTTTGTAGAGAAGAAGAAGAATTCTCTCATCAAATCATACACCTTTACAATTATTTCACAGAATCCTCTTACACATTACCATCCACCACGTTGAGTCCAACGATAATTCATGAAAGCTTAACATGAATTTTTAATTATTCCATTATTTAATACATATAGATAGGAAATACTATGGTAAAAATCCTTTCAACCATTCACAGGATTTTTCTGGACTTTTTTCTTGCATATAATATGCACGTTACATTGACAATTTTGTTTTTACTGGAACTCCCTTTTACACTTATGTATCTCCACACATGTGAAACTCATCCAGGATGAATAACTGGTTGAGTATATTATGATATAATTAAGCATAACCCTTATTGCTTGGCAAGGACGACGGGAATCCACGATCCCTATCTTTTTTCATGAGGGCTGGTGAAGTGTATGATTGTAATTAACCTTTATAAAAGTTACGTGTATTTGTGCCCCTATATATGTCTGTGAACCTAATCCGTGTGGATGAAAGGAAATAATAATGATTAAGATATGTAATGCGAATCTATATGTAATTAGTTAGTAAGAGTGAGGATATTGACAAGATTATCAGCTCAATTCGCACAGACTCAATTAAATAATTTATTACAAGAAACAAGAGAAAACATAATATCTATTATAGTAAAAAAAATATTTGGATCAGTCTTTTCCCATAGGATGAGATAATTTCAAGGGATTATATGATGGGAGCTATCTATCCTCCTAGTTAAATTTTAACATTGCCTGTCTGTGCATTTATGGTCGTTGAGACGAAAACTTTTGGCTTGTTAGGGCAAAATACACGTGTAAGGGGGAGGGATGGAGGGGCTAGTATTTAGTATACATACAAAAACAATGAGTCATAGGAAGGGAAAATCTCCTGTCGTTGCACAATATATGCAACTTGAATTGAAATAAAAATCCTAATTTACCATTGGATTGGTGGTGTATTAACCTAATAATGGAGAGTTGGATTTGGTGCAGGTATTTAATACTAATGAGGGATTTATGTCTGTATAGTTATGAGTAAATAAACGTGTACGTGGTCATTTAAGAAAAAAATAATAAAATGTCATATGTATGTATTTGGACCAAAAGGTAACATAAATGTATAGTTGGGGTGATAAAGTATGTGTACAGTAGGAGAGTGAATGCTATATAGAATTAGATGCTAAAATGTCATTGGAATAGGGGAGAGCGAGAGGTAAGGTGTATAGTGTGTAATAGAAGTAAATGAGATTTAACATGTATGTCAAGCATTTCTTGTATACATAATAAAGATCTGCACCCAAGTGTCTGTATATGGGAAAACCTGTTGGTTTTTGCACGAGCAGTTGTTCTAACGTGAACTTATATGATATACAAAAGTGTGTAAGTCTAAGATTTGAAAACCCTTACATTTGATGATGTTGCTGATGTTGATGATGATGTAGAAATCGGTAAAATCCTCATTCCCACATATCCTTTAGGCCATGTAGTCCCAATATTTTTTCCTATCTTTCCGTATTTCTTCAAACCCCCCTTCTTCACTTGGAGTCAGTCTCGGTTTGGACAGCTAGTCAGTAACAACAACAGACATTTCCATAGTCGTCCCAATTCATTCCTCCTGTGTAGTAGATACCTCTACAATACTCACCTTTAAAATCACCCTATTTTTAAAACACCCTCAACACAACAAGTCTAACTTCAGCTCAACTCAATAATTAACTTCCAAGTTCCTATCCAAAGTATTTTGACTTGGGATTTTGTCAGTAATACATTTTTACTATAAAACAATTCAAATTCATATTTTTTTTATATATCTAAATAATTTTTTGAGATTCAAAAATCTCCATCATGACTACCATCCCTCCTCCAACTGCCGATCAACTGGCTACTATTGCCAAGGTATATACTTTTTTTTAAAATTTAAATTACATTTTTAACAAATTATTAAATACATCCAAAAATAACGTATTTTTTAATACCTGCAAAGTATACAAAGTTCCCTGTACATTTTATACCCGGTTGAGAAAAGATTCTTATATTGTAACTTGTTAGTTTTAACGTTGTGAATTACAAAAGCGTTTGGTTGTTAATAAATTTGACATGTGTTTACCTTATCCTTTAAAGCTCCGTGAGCAACTCGTGGACATTGACGCGAACGAATGGCCAGACATCAACGATGACATTTTCTTGTTCCGTTGGTTGAGAGGTATGATTCTTTCCCTTTTGTCGTATATAGCTATAAATATATGTATGTGTGTGTGTGTATATATAGCTACTAAAACTCTTGTGATAAAAATTTCTCATGAATATTTAGTAAGCGTGTGTGGAAACTGCTATACTTTTAAGTTTCTTATACTTAGCACTTGAAACCCGCCCTTGAATCTGAGTCTGTCTCTTGAACTCAGAGGAGATTATTTTACCTTTACAAGTATATTGAGTAATAACTCGAAGAGAATTTTCATTAAAGAAATAAATGCTTGGAAATTATAAAGCTCTTTACAACAGTGTGCAGTATATACATATGTACATTAGATATATCCTATATAAAAATATATGTTGCTTAAAATACAAAAGCATTTTTATTTTTATTCTTATATTCCCCAGCAAAAACTAAGCTTTAGAAATTTTATCTTCTTATTACTTACACGTATAAATATATATGTTTACAAATCCGGTTTTTAGAGCCGTAGCAATAATGGAGAGTCCACGATTATAAATGTATGCACATGCACATGGTTAGAAATGGTGATGCGAAAAAGTACCTGTAATTTTTTCTCATGTGATTTTACTTTATGTACAGTGAAAGACATGGACGTGGATAAGACTAAAGAGGGTTTGTTGGCTGTAAGTAAACTTTTTTTTCTTTCATTTCTAGTACTTACTTACTACTTTGACTCTGAATGCTACTTCTTTTTTCCCCTACACAACATGCGCTTTCAAGATTTGGAGATGATTTGATAAAGAATGGGCAAAGCTGGAGCTAAAAAAGTGTACGAATCTTTATCTCTATGAGGTGCCGTAACTTGGCGCTTCTACAGCAGAGTACAATGATTGCACAATATTTCACCTTTTTGTCTCCCCCATTCCACACCTTCATTTATTCCGTAGACAATGAGTCTTCCATGTAAATTCCAACCTTCTAAAATCCAATGGTTAAAAGTATGTATAGAAGAAGAAGAAGAAGATGAAGAAAAAATAGGAAAGACTAGCCTAAATGGAGTTTCTTGGGGAAATTTCTTTTTTCACATGTTCTGAGAAAGGAGGAAAAATAGCGTCAAGTTTGCATGCTAAAAGGAATTTCTTCTGCTCTTGGTCTCTTCTTTTGTCATTGAGTTTCTATACTAATATGTATAATGATAACAAGTGTAGAGAGGGAAAAAATGATGACACGTCAGAACTCAATAGCTATGAAGGTTGTACGGGAAAAAGTGTATGTAGTAAGAAAAACACACTCGCAATCATAATTAATTTGTATCTTCCTTTTGTTCCCTTCACGTGCGTGTAGACTTACAAGTACCGGCAAGACGAAGGAATCAATAGGATCGGGGAAACCTACAAACCTAATGAGGAACTCATCAAATTGTATCCTTATGAACTGTGCGGAGTGGATAAAGACAATTGCCCTGGTATGTACCTTTATTTACATCCATTTTAATCCTCCAAGTCATGCTTCTTAACTTTTACGTATATATCTACATTTTCCTCCACTGGATTATTAGGGTAGTCTGAAAAAGTCAGGATTTTTTAGCATTGAGATACTTATATGTATATACATAGTAAGGTAAGCATGTATAAGTAAAAGGGGTATTTCTTCCGGGCTTAAAGTTCTTGGAGAAATTACATAAGGAATAGGAGATGGAGAGAATTGAGGATATACTTTGGAACTTTAGATGTAGAAATAAGGGATAGGTGGGATTTTGCATCCTCCACGGGGGGTTCCTTTAATCGGCAATTTAATTGTACATTTTTCCCTTTTAATTAAAGCACCACCGTGGACGTGCTCTAAAAGAGACGGTAAATGAGCAGTAGTAGAGATAAGCGAGAGAGAGAGATAGAGAGAGAGAGACAATTTTAAGTGTATGCAACACCCGAGAGCTTTATATTCATTGTAATGTATGTCTTTATTTTATGTAACTGATGCATGTATAAATATATGTAAGGAAATGTATTTAAATGAGAGATTATCCTACACACTCAGGGAAAACAATAAGTCGAATGAGAGCATTTCACATATACAATCATGCCTCACTGACTTTACTAGTTCATCTAAAAACTTAGGGAGAGAAAAAGGAAGGAGATTCCTTCAACTTTTTATATATACATCTCTCCCTCTTCTTTTCTCTCCTTTCCTATTTTCCACGTAACATTTACATACGTTTCAAAGGAAAATTACAAATCTAGAGAAATCAAGGTCAAAGTAATAAAATAAAATGCTCTCCTCTCTAAAAAAAGTACTAATGAAGTAATAATACTTTTTAGTCTTGCAAAATTGTATCAAAGCTAATGAAGGCTGCAATTGAGGATTTTGGTTGCTTTGAATTTTTTTATAGGAAAAACCTCAAGATAAATTCTTAAGAGAAAATAATAATAAAAAAATCTTGTACTTTTCTTGATTAATTTCACCACGGCTCCCATTTCTTTCTATAGAGAGCTATAGATGAATGGTGTAGAATTTAGTGAGTTTTTCTTTTCTATGAAGAAAATGTATACATACAAAATTACATGTACGTGAGATTTTCATTACAAGTGGAAAGATTAGTTAGTATAAAATAAACATTTGAAATTAAAAACAAGGGGGTGAATTATTTGGATGATAAAAAAAATTAGGAAATTGAGAGTTGGATTTTTAATGGGACTTTATATGTAGAGGGAGTTATGGGGTGAGAGAAAAGATGGAGGAAACTTTTTGTGTAAAATGGGAAAGCTTTTTGTTTTAAATGTGTGAAATTAATGTGAATGATAATTGACATGGTTGTTTTTCTTACAGTTGTCATTCATGAGCATCAGAAGCACAATCCGAAAAAAATCATTGATAAGTTTGGGAAGGAACTGATAGTGAGACATGCTCACTGGGAGGCGGAGAAACTCATGAAATTGATGAGAGAGAAATCTACTCTTGAGAAGCCTGTCCAACAATCTGTGGCTATCATCGACGCAAAAAAGTTCACTTTCAAGCAAATGACTTCACCTGGAGGTGAGTCGAGATTATGAGACATAGTAAATAACAATGAGAGAAAAAATATTTTCCAACCATTAAAAGGAGAAAAAATATCATGCAATCTCCTTGTCCCTTTCCATGTAATAATTAGATGCGTGTCTATGAATTTTTAAAACTTTTTTTTTCAAAAAAATACGTAAAAAGCGTGAGACCTAAGCATAAAGACAAAATGGTGGGTCTTTACTGTGAGAAATGGAATTTTGACTTTTTACCACGTGTTTTTCTTCTTTGTATTTACAATGATTTGACTTGATCTACAGACCTTATTTCTCTCACTGTTCTCTCTCTCCCTCTCTATATGTTTTGTTTGTCGTGGTAGAAAGTAATCAGGGTCTAATTTGTGAAAAATTTGCGCAATATTCCTACCGGAAAAAATTGAGTTTTTTCCTAAGTGACTTTAACTCCTACGACTTATTTCCATTGAATTTTTAATCCATGGTATACTCAAGTGCTCTCGGCAAATTTAAGGAGGAAATGATTTTTTCTTTTATGTTCTCTTATATGGGAAACTGGGGAAATGATAATAATATGATTATTATGTGTGAGGAGAGCTAAAATAATTTTTTTCTCTGGATTCACAGCCATGGAATTGGCCTTGGATGGGTTGAAACGTTCTCAAAATCACTACCCCGATGCTCTCAAATTGCTCGTTGTCGTCAATGGTGAGTCAGACGGATGGAGATTTGACAATTAAATCACTTCCGACATTTTTGTGATAATGAATGGAAATTGTGGGAAGAATAATAATTACTATACATTATTTTGCACGTATACTTTTCAGCTCCTAAGGTAGCAAAGTTGGCCTACAAAATCGCCAAGACCGTTGTTCCCGAACGGGAATTGGCCAAAGTAAAGATTTTCCCTAAAATGAACAATAAAGTGAAGAAGTTTTTGTTGGAACGCATCGATGCGGATCAGCTTCCTGAAAAATATGGAGGAACCAAGAAAGTTGCTACTTTGGTAGGGCTCCTTATAAAATATTTATCCATTGAAATTACCATGGGAATTAAATAATAAGATGAAATTAAATAATTTTTTTTTAAATTTAAAGGTCCCGGAAAATATTGCTGATGATGAGGAGGGTAGTGGCAACCCTGAAGATTTGGATGAGAATGACGACATGGTAGAGACTAAGCTTGGACCTGGCAAGAAACTCAAGTTGGAGTATCAAGTGGATCAACCCCAGACTCAAATTTGGTAGGGACTTTGGCAAAAATTATTATATACATTTTTACATTTTACACAATATACTTTATATACAAAAAATAGTACATTTTCATAGGAGTATGAATTAGAAATTAAGTGCTTTTTATTTTTATCCAGCTGGAGTTTCCAAACTGATGATCGTGAGATTGAATTCACGGTTTATTTGGGAGAAAAGGAGGAAACTATCGTTCCTTACCAGAAGTTTGAAAAATTGAATCTCCAAACCAGCTCAGTGGTTTGTCAGAAGCCAGGAAAATGTGAGCTTTTTTATTCATATATTTAATAATAATTTAATTAATTGCACAGTTCCTTTGCCAGTGAGAATGTCCAATATCATTTAATTTAAATAATTGTCTTAGAATTGAGACGATAAAGAATGTTTGGTTTGAATTTCAGACACTCTGTGCTTCAATAACCGAGAAAATCGTCTCCGCTCGTGCACCTTGAGCTACATGGTGGCTGTGTACCCTCCCGGAAGTGGAGAAGATGAGGAATGAAGAAATGATTGAAAGCTGAAGAAATGACCTGGCTTTCACTTTATTTTGTTTTAAATCAATTTGCACTTTTTTTTAAACGAAAATCATATCATGACATTTCGGAATTTTCATTTGCCCCCAAAAAAGTGAGCACCTGACGTTCGTGTAGTCAATTAGTATCTTTGTATCTCACTGTTATCTTTTTTTTAATCTATTTTGAAGGATGGAGGATATATGTTGAGTTGTCAAGACAGATATATCTATTTTTGAGAGGTAAAACTTGTATAGACAAGAGATGAGAATGGTTTCACCTCAACGAAAAAAATACTCCTTATAGACATATTTGTATGCTCATTTTAGAAATTAAAATACTTTCTTTTGATTGGTATGTTTGGTGTTGGAGTTCTGTCATTTCACTAGAATTAATTAGTGCATAAAACATACACAAATGTCACCATTGCTGGAACACTGGCAGTTATGGAATCTATATTGGAAATCTAATCTAAATTCTAAAGCCAGGGCTCATTCATGCAGGACTTTACTGTATCAGCATTATTCCTTTCCTACAGATATTACTCACACAGGTATTACAAAAAAATGCTCTACCGTTCCTTAAAGTCAATTGGGGTGACTGCACTCGATTGAAAATGAAGCGTTAATTACAACGTAGGTTTGTTTTAGGAATTCTGACTCCAGGCTTGCATATTTCATGTTTTCATAGCGTTTGAGTGGGAGAGAATTGAATTTGCATTTTTAAATAACCAGACCAAGGCCTACGAGCGAAGTTACGCAGAGCAGTTAAAATAGTGATATGAAAGGAATTACCTTGAATTTTACTGTTGATGTAAGGTGGGGTAATGCTACATGCAGAGCTTTGGAGTATTTTCACCTCTACATGGAATATTGGAGATTAATTTAAGGAAAAACAAAAAATTATTTTTTAGTTTGACCTTTGATATTGACCTTTATGAGTAACATAATAATTTATTAGATAACGCATTTCGAGTTAATTAAATAATGTTGCATGATAAGAATCTACTAATTGTAAGATTAAAAGAAGGAAAATAAAGGTATTATTTTTAAAATCAAGGATTTGCTACGTATTCTGACTATATATACTATATGCTAATTAAAATTAATAATGTGGCTAAGCGAAAATAAAAGGTTTCACTTGATAAATTCATTCCGGTTTTAAAATAAATAAAATTAAAAGCTTGAACACTAAATAAATTAAAGCATAATATGTTGGAACTTCCTTTGGAACCTGCAAAGGTTTTTGATTTTTGAAAAATTACTAGTTTGACTTCTCAAGTAGTATTGATTTGGAATAATTTTTTGTTTGGCTTCTTTGGGAAAATCGTTTTGGATGCTGGAATCATTGTCATCAATTTCGGCTGCTGCAAGTATAAATTCCTGGTTAGGATGGATCCTACAAAAAATAAGAAGAATTTAGGAACTTAGATCGGATCACGCTAGATTATCAGTGCCATACATGCAATACATACATCCATACATGGTGGCTTATATGTAGGTAGTAAGTACAAAAAAATTAACATACGATTCGCAGCCCAGCTTGGAATGTGTTTATTTTCTCGGTATTCATAATCCTCAGTTAAGTCTTCATATAACGTGATATCGTACGTACTCGCCTCAACGCCCTCATCCGTACTCAAAGTTGTTTCGTTTGAAAAAGCATCATCATCATCCGCTGTATCAGTACCAAGAAATCCGCTGTTGGAGTTTTGTTGACTAGAGAAATCTCGTTCCTGCTGAAGCAGATTATGTTGTTTCTTATCTTGCTTCTTTCCAAATTTTTTCAAGTCCGGAATTACAGCCCTACTTTCCACTTGAGACATTATCCTTGGCTGCAGAGTTAAATAGAGAGAAATCATTACCATGAGAAATGTGCGAACCCAACTTACTTTTGAGTAATCAGCACTCATTATTAATTACTGACTTTGGAAATTGCTGTAGCTGCGTTGATATCAGGACAAGATTTCGCAGTACCCACTGGAGCTTCCCTAAAATATTTGCTCACAACACTGTAGAGTTTTGGGTCGAGTCTTCCCTTCATAAGAGGAGCAAACTTGTCTGCAGTTTTCTTCCCGTCGTAATTGGCGAATTCCAGCTTTAATTGCTCCAAAGCCATTTGATCTTCAGCATCTTCTTGTTTTTTCTTTTCCACTTTAGACAACCATCTCTCATTTTTCCTATTCAGATTAAAATATATGTCATACATAGAACACAAAATTAGTTTGCGAAACAAATTTTTAAGTGAAAATCTTACTTCTTTTGCATTTCCTGCTTTTGCTGAATGTACTTCTGCTTTTTGCGATTAACTTCCATCTGCTTTTCCTCAATCCGGTTTGCCTCTTCTTCCAGGGATGTTTCAACGGGGGCAGAAGCAAGTCTATCTCTGGAACCTCCGACTTTCCTTGGCAATTTGATCGAAGTATTCCTAACTGTTTCTGCTACCGAGATACTACTACAGCTAGAATACAAACTACTTGATGACGACGCTTTATACAATTCTTTCCGGATAATCTTCTCTTGATGCCCTTCTTTTGATTTCACCTTAGAGCCACTGGATTTCAAATTCCCAGATGACGAAGGTAATGGTGGATACTTCTTTGCGACTGTGTTCCCATTGTAATCCAGGGTTTCAGAAGGAATTCGCGACAAAGTCTTCGAGATCTGGTTCTTTATGGGTAGTCGAGAACTCTTGATTTTGAGAGCAGTAGCATCAGATGATGAAGCCATGACGTTTGGGTCTTGAATCCTTCCCCTTGAATCTTGCGGAGTATTGTACTCCGAAGCAATTAACGTTTCATCTGATCCCAATGATTCACAATCTTCCACTGCAGTTTCAAAAGAAGTTTCGTTTCCACAACGAGCGGTGACGTAGGTATCTGAATGTGAGGACACTTGACTGCATTTACTTCCTCGAGACGATCCAACAAGTGACAATTGGGATAGCTGCATTGTAACACAGGTGGTTGAGGTAGTAGCCAATGCATCTCCAGCTTTATTCGAAGATACATTGACAATGTTTTGTTCCCTCACGTTCGATGAGGGAACAGCTTCCTTTCGCGACCCTCGTGGCAAAACGGTTGAGGGTACCTTTTTCAATAATTTTTTCTTCGGGGTCAGAACTGCTAACCTTTCAGAGCTAGAAGGTTCAGCAATCTGTTGGGCAGAGCTACCTAAACCTGGTTGTAGTTTCCTTGGAGGTTTAGCGGGTTCCAAACTGGTAGGCTGGAGATCGAGGAGTCGCTTTTTAGAGGCAGGACCAACAGCGCTATTTTGCTGGTTAAATTCGAACGACAAAGGGACAAGCAGCGTTTCCTCATCGAAGTAGGAAAATTTAAAGCTTTTGGGGATTTCATCTTGCAATTTTCGTTTCTCCCCGTTGACGGTCTTAGGCTTTTCCGTCACCTTTAAGGAAATATGTTTAGTAGATACATAGTGAGAGAATTGAATTCCACAGAAGAGCAGAAGCCACATCACATTTTTTAAATGTCAGATTTGAATATATGAGAGACATAAAATTCAAAATTACTATGCAAATATTACTGCTTACTTCCTCATAGCAAAGGGCAGCTCCAACTGATGGTTTCGACTTTGCGGGTGACGAGTGTTTCACTTTTTCGAAAGCCGTTGATTGTTTTACCTCCTTCGCTTTAGCTCGGATTAAAGACTGCGCCTCATCCTGAAATTTGCTTAAACATGTCTAGGGACAAATAACAGAAATTAAATACTTTAATTATTTACTTTCTACTTAACTACACTTGTACACGATACTATTGTAAAAATATTTACACTAAATTTATAAAGACATTATGCTTACTTTATACATTGCATTCATTTCCGTAGGTTCTTCACAGACTTGAAATAAATCGCCTAGTGCCCCGTAGAATCCCCTGTATTGACGCATGTCCTTGTGCTGCGATGTAGCTTGCTTTAATAATGCAACTTTTTGAGACTTCTTAGAAGTTGAGCAAATTGCCCTTAATGGAACCTGTGACTTTTGACTTTCTACTGTTTTGGCATTGCCGGATGCCATTATGATGGGTAAATTGATTAAAAATTGACTAAAAATTGACTAAAAATTGACTAAAAATTGACTAAAATTTAAAACATCGAAAGAAATAGCTCAATCAATACAAAATAGTCACGGTGTGGTAAAGGGACTACTGACTTGACGTGGTTGTCGGAAGCTTAGGGATAGTATATACTAAACTCTCCCTAAACTGAAGAGGCTTGAATTGGCTATGGGAAGTATCTGCATAAGATTCTAAAAAAACTTCTAACAATAAGTATGCTTGCTGATTGCTTGCAAATAGTAAAATTACTTTAATTTAATGCAGCCCAACAAGACATAACTAGGGAGGAGAACTGTGAGAGGTAAATCAGAACTTGCAAGGTTATTACAAGGAACAAAGGTCACTTCTTTCATATGTAGCATTGAATCCGTGTATATACATTTGTCATTTACATAGAGCCCTTATCGGAATTGGAATGGTTATTGAAGAGTACAGAATAATTTCACCGTTACAACAAAGCGTGAAGGAACTTTCCGTACATAATTGAGGCCCTCAAAAATACTATTGAGACCGAGGTCAGCATGTATGAAGAGAATCACTTCATTAAAAAAGACAAGAATATGGGTACAGCAAACCAACACTGCTGTTTCTAAAGTATAAAAACTGCTGGATACATAAATATATAAAATATGTATAAAGTTTGATAGGCAAAATAAAGTTTGTCCAAACTATAAATAAACAAGGATTGCTTGTATACAAAACGTAATCCTTGCTGTAGTGTTTCTTAAGTAGTGTATTCGTGTCAGTAAAACGTTAAACTGGACACAGAACATGTTACGTCATGTATGAAGAATATTTTTGACCCGTTTAATAACGTTGCAAACAAAATTTTGTTTACACAAGATGGGCGCTGTCAAGTATACATTTTTACTTACAAGAATGCATTGTTCCTAATTGGGAATCCTTAATTAATTTTGAAAACAATCAGTGTAAGTACAGTCAGTCGTACTATGGAGAAATATTTTTATATTTTTATTGCACAATTTAAAATAGAGATACTTGATAAATAATTAATAATGAATTTTCTGACAACATATACTACTTAGCTACATTACTAATGTGAAGAAACTCGATTTTCACCTAAAATTGAAATAACTTGTCCTAACACGGAAATTAAATTAGTAAAATCCCGTTTTTCTTGCGATAAATCGTTGGAGGATTTCTGTAGCTGGAGTAGATGCTGAATAGCTATAGTCACACCAGCACTCGAAGAAGCTTGTTTTGCTAATAGCTTGCCTTTTTCGGAATTAGCAATTATTGCCCATAATGTCACCCCAGCACTTTCTAACTCTTGTGGATCCTTTGATGTTCTCAATTTTGACACAATCGTTGGGATGAATGTAGCTACAATTAAAAGCTGTCAGTAAATGATTGGCGTTCTAACCTACCGTGAAATATACTTTTTTAAGGCATTTCAAGTTAAAGGGGGAATGATAGAAGTATTTACCATCACACAATATCCTGGGGCGGTTAGAGGCGTTAAAGCACAAATTTCTTAAAACTTGTAAAGCCAGAAGCGATACCGGAGCGGGTTCACCTGTCAAAGTTAGTAGTATTTCTATGCATTCAGGTACCTAAACACACAAACAATACTAATTAGTATTACAAAACAGCATTAGCACAGCAATGAATTGAGCAATCGGGATTTTAAATGTCAGAAGTCCTGAAGATACCTTCGCAACGAGGACTTGCATGTCGTTGTTAATGGTCAAGTGAACAAAAAATTTTAAAAACTCTTCCTTAACATGAACTTGCTTGGGTCCCCAACGCTTTGTTTCATTGGCGTGAAGTCTTCGAATAAATGACAAGACTGCCGTCTGTTAAGAGAGGGTAAATGAAAGATTTGCGCACTAATCAAACTCTGAGTACCAAAATCTGGGGTAGAAGTACATCGTTTATTAAAGAAACTTACCTTGGCCATGATAGTTCTGCATTCAACTGAGAATGAAACGTTTCGAAGCAGCGAGAAACACAAGTCTACCGTTTTTAAACATGGCTGCTTATCAACTACATCTAACTCGCTCTGAAGAATGCTCAAAACTTCAACAAGAAGTGACTGTGGGGTTGAAACTTTGCGAGGGGCAACGCCGACTAAGCTGGTGGTCAAAGTTAGAGAATGAGATCCTGGAAAGAATACATGGATTATGTGTTATGTGGACCAGCAAATTTATAATAAGAAGTAGACATTGCGGTCAGTATTTAACTTTCAATAAAAATTACTAAAAGTCTATAGATTATTAGTGTGACATTAAATGACAACCCTTAGAAAATAATGTATTATTACAAAGATTCACACACCCTGAGGATATTCTTCGGTAAAATTCAGCAGGCATTCAATAAAGGCATGCAAAAGTGCCCTATCAGGAGTCCAGGTCCACCACTTGAAAATTTTGTGGATATTATCAGCCAAACTGCTTTCCAAAGCGGTTTCTCTCCCTTCCTTACAATCATACAGAAGAGAAGTGAGAACTGCTAACAACCAAAACGTTTCATCATGCCACTGGTCAAGGTTTTTCTTCTTCGCATTTGACTCCGTAGGATCGAAGTATTTGACACCGAAAATACGAATCTTATCAATGAGAGCTACCACAAGTTTGTTTTCGATTGCAAATTTTTTAGCTTCGGGAGAGAGACTTAGCAACGCTGCGATAGCATGCAAAACAGTAACTCTTTCCTCAACATCTAAAGATTCCGACCAAATGTCCATGAAGCTCTGGCACCAAACCCTCCCGTAAGAGCACTGCTCGTCTTTTGAAATCCCCAAGCAAAGGACTGGGTGACTCTCTTTCATATCTTTTTCTAACTGGTGTTTAGTTAACATGCTTAAATAGCTGCACGAAAAGGCCAGGACGGTTTGACGACATTTGACTGGAGCCCCATTTTTTAACCATGTAATTATTTTCGGGAAAATAATGGACCAGTGGCCCCACACATTCCTTTCTAAATCCTCGAAATTGTTACCGGCATCGGTACATAACGTCGAAAGAAGAGTGAAAACATTAATCCACAAAAACGAAAGCATTTCTTGAGTTTTTTCAGAAGGATTTGAAGGAGGCCTTATCAACAAAAGTTGAATCAAATGTGATAATCCACGTTTGTCCCCAATTAGAATAACTGATGAGTTTCTATCTAGGTTAGAAATTGAAATTAGAACTTCTAGGATACTGCTGAGGGCTGAACAGCAGCGAAGCCACGATATCTCGTTCATATCCACTGCTTTCATTTTTTCATGATTTGAGAGTAACCTACGAGAAAATTACGGAGTTAAACTCGCAACGCTTTCATGCTCAACTGAGCAGTGCCGGTGGAAGTAAATTAAATTACCTAAACAGCAACGAGCTTACACCAGAGTTAATGACCGTTTGTACGAAGTATGATTTCGATTTTGTTTTTGATTCTTCCAGCTGACCATTAGCTGCTTTATTCTTGACCAAAGTAAGAAATAGTTTGCACAGGCATGACAACACGTTGGGTGTTATGAAAGACTGCATTTCCGTACTATCGCCTAAACAATAATATTCAAAGTTTTGAGCTGGTATTATATAACCATACAGGTACATTACGACTGAGATAGTATTCAGCAGAACTACAAACTGGAGAAAAAACGGGATAAAGAACATTATTTGATTAATTTTTTTTTACCATCCCCTCCAGATCTTCCTGATCCTGCGTATGAATACATGGATGCCGAGTCATCACTGCTTTCACTACCATCTCTGGAAGTCCGAGATTTTGAGGATTTCTCACATCGATTTAGTTTATTATGCCAATAAACATTCGAGATTAATTTTAGCATATCTTCTAAGTAATCGTTCACCTCCAAAGGAAACTCTTTCTGTATGTTTCCTGAATGTTTTCCAATATCTGGCCAATTACTAAACAAATTCAGCAATGCGGATGATGCGGCATGTTGCACTACAGGAGCTTCCAGAGGATTTGCCAGGTGCCTACAACAAGACAAAATAATGTTTTACAAAGAATATCGCAGACAATGAACAGGTAGGGTTATATATTTATTTATGAAGTTTATAAAAGTATACGAACCGATAGCACATTCCCCAAGCAATAGCCGGATTATCTAGTCCTGAAAGAAGCGACAACGCTCCATTGGTAGAGGCGCACAGAGTCTGGCATATCTGCGATACCATCAATCAAGTAAATATCCTCATCTCTAACGGTTTTATATTCATATTCAACAATATTACTCTCATGATGAATATAATTACGCTGTACCTGAAATCCAGCTGTTCTAGCCCGCATATCTTCGGAAGACCAAAGAAAGGGAATGATTTCGATGCATTTCCCAATCCATTCCCACGTCAATTCTTTGTCATTTGTGATTTTACTCATAGCAATGATTAAGTGCAGCATTGAGAGCGCGGCGTAATAAATAGGCCCGCGATTTCTAAACGAATCCCCGCTACTCCGTTCAGCAAATGCGGACAACGACTCGCTGACACGGTGAAGTAACCCAGTAAGGTACTGCTTGTTCTTTAGCAGTTTTTCTTTAATACTAGGTACTGCCGTCAAGTAAGCAATTCCATAAAGCACTCCATGAAGGGTGGCTGTAGAAAAATAGTAGCGCAAAATTAAATAAGGCATTTAAAAGCTTGTGTTTGTGTTAACTAGGTATATATTCGATTTCGAAACATACCTGATGAAGCATACCCTTCTTCAGCTGCTTCACTGATCACTTGGGAGAAAGAACTAAATAGTTCCCATATTAAAGCTAACTGATCCGGCGATGTGGAATCTATCGACAGAAGACAATGATAAAAATCGAAAAGAGTTCGTAAAATAGAAGTCAAAGTGGTTCCAGAAGAGTCTGCTTCAGTTTTTGTGCAGTGCTGAAGAAGCAAACGAAAACCCGCACATCCTTTAGCCCCACAGAGAGGAACAATCCAATCCAACAGAGGATGCGATCCTTCCACATGAGTCAGAATAAATTCAAGCAGGTCTAAAACTCGCGCGAGCAAATCTTCATCTTCTTGGCTTGTGGGTTCAACCGATAAGAACCTATAGAAAGCATCACGCCAATGAGGATTCCGGAAGACGGATTCTTTGTCCGTATCTTTCGACGAACTATGACTAAGCCTTCCCTTCGAGCCTTCGTTGTATTCCCTACCTCTAGTTTGAGATTTCAGTAACAAAACTAAAGAAAATTCTTTGAGACGATGAACTGCATCAAAGACACCTCTATGGCCACTTGAATTTTGTACGTCTACTAAGAAACTGATAATTGCCTTGTGTGGTTCTTCCCAACCACCATCCTTTAAACGGCCTTGATAAGCGTATGCAATTGACTCCAAAAGGTAATTCCCAAATATCACTTCATCGTCATCAGTTGGAATATACGGAGCTAATGGACGACTTGAATAGGAATTAGAATAAGTATCACCGGAACTTTTCAAATCGTATAAAATTTCCTGCAGAAGCATCATCAAGCTTTTGCTATTCACATTTGGAAATATTTGAACACATTTCTGGAAGGTGATAGCAAACTCAGTGAGTAGAACCCAACGAGTCACCCTGTTGGAGTCAAACAGAATAGACCGAGAGAGGACTCGCATGATTTTGCATATATTCGTGGCGAAGTATTCAGTAGAAGACGCTGATAGGTCCGTCGCTGTTAGTGGGAAAGATTCGCCATAATAACCCTGGGGACCCTTGCTCTGCAAAATTTTCAAGTCAAGCATGGGGCTTAAAGTAAACGATATAAAATTTTCGATTTTTATCGTGAGTCATTGTTTGTACATCATTAAAAGTGATGTTGAGCATGCACCTCAGATATGTAGCCTCCTTCAGAAGTGTGATAATCGCTTGAATTTAGTTGCGAAAACCGAAATCTTAACAACAGTGCAAGCCTCAGTAGCGCCTGATATGCAACAAAATTTACTCCTTCATCCATCCAAGTATCTTGAACTATTTGCGCCAAACTCTGTCAAAAATATTCGTCAGTCCATCAGACACCATAAGAGAGCAATTAATTTTAAATCTAGATCTCAAATAATTCTAAAAAAATTACCAGGCTGACAGCAGATTCTTGAACAAATACTTCGGGTGGGAAGTCATTTAGGAGGACATCCCGAATAAAACTAGACGTCATTAAAACTAGGGCCTCATTTTTTGAGTTAAGAGAATCAACCGTGGAGGCAAGCACTCGTCTGTCAGCTGGCCCAAGTTTGACATTTTTGATACCAACTTGCTGAGATATTTTATTTTTCTTCCAAGGAGGTGTGTAAAAGTTGTTGTTATTAGGAGGGTATCGTGATTTTGAAGCCTGAGGGAAAAAATCTTGGATTGGGATGTCCGCTTCAGGATACTTCTCTTCGCTCTCCATTTTGTGAAATGATGCAAGTGCAATATTTCTAGGGGAAGTCTTTGAAGACTTTACGCTTGGCGTGCTCTTATTCCCCAACCAAGAATCATCCGCAGGTCCCTCACAATGAATGTAAAAGCTTCCAACTCTGTCTAAAAGACGATTAATCGCGTTTCGGATCTCCCCCCCGAATTCCAAACGCCGTTTTGACAAAAGCGTATCCAAGTGATTGCCGATAAAAAGTTTTCGGAAGTCATCGTGCTGCAAGACAATACACAAAAATAATATACAAAGCATATCCTTGTCAAATCAAAAAACTATATCATATAAGAATCGATACCAGGATATCTGACCACCCCATACCTGAGACAAACTAGTAAAAAGACGAATGACAAGCTGGAAACCTTCATAGTTTTCATCGAGGGGATCATCTGATCGAATCCACCGAGTTAATCGATTTATTAAATCCGTCCGTCCACTAATCGTATCAGTTGATATAAGTCCACAATCAATTTTCCTCCATAGACATTTTAAAGCTCTCAGACGCACATCTCGTAGGTCATGGCCTATAACGAACAAAAACAAGCTCATAGGTTTTTACACTCCAAATTAATACATTTTCTCTTAACTCACCCTACTACCCCGTAACTCCCGGTAGTTGGTTCTTGTCACGAGATCCTAATGGAACAATCCGTCAAGACCAACCAAGATAACCAGGAAGACTATACATACTATTTACTCAATCGACTAAACATTTGTGAAAATCTCCCTCGTATTACCTAGATTAGCTATTAGTTGATTTGTAGCAGTCCAAAAGTCCGCGTCCGCTTCCAGGTCACGAAATACCAATTCTTGGGACTCAGATGAAGGGAAATTACGACCCATATCAATGCTACTATTCGGCTCCATCTCCACTTATTAGTTCATTCACGAATGCATGTACTTGTCTCCCCAACTCTTTCCTCCAGGTCCAATACCATTCGCAAGCCCATCCACCCTCCCCGTTTACTTGGTAACAACAACTGAACTTGACTAAGCAACCTAAGCAATCAATAAATCAAACTGTATATTACACATAACAGCTATAAACACACCCAGTGATTTATCTGCCTGCAATTTAACCAAAAAGAATGGTCATTTATCAGCAATACTCGTCTCCACGATATTTTCATAGAATTCCCTTCCGATACCCGCACCACCTCGAGCCTGGCTCCTCATAATATTTTAATATCTATCCATATAATTATATCTAAATATCTAAATATACACATACATGCCTGCCCCAACACGTACAGCCTCATTATAATCATTAAACTCTCAATATCTATCCATACATACAAATGCACATGCCTTTCACAAATACCAAATTAAAATACGTACAGTCGCACAACAGTTCAATAAAGTAACAGCTAAATAGTCTCCATAAGAATTCACGCTTACTCTCTCCCTCTCTCAACTATGGAAATACTGCAATCCTCAAGCCTATATACACATGAACCAAAAGAAACACGTCAGTGAGCAAAAATAAACAATTTGATCAATAATCTCACCCTCACCCACCTCCGCACGCGTAGGTAATTCCGACTGTCAAATTATCCTTTCAAAAAAATCACTTTTAGTCCATTCTCACACTACGAACAGTCTCATTTGACAGTAAAAACAACATCCGATCTCTACATGACATTCCCAAAAAGTTCATTCCTCCTCAAACTAACTCCCACCTTGACATTCTATAAAAGCTCAGATTTCCAGAACCTTAACCTTCAAATTCAAGTTACAGATCATCTTTCCTGCCCTTGAACCACAAAATAAACATTCAAAATAATTCCAATACCCAGTAAATTCAGTATAAAGCTCTCTAATGAACTTCCAACTAAAGGAAAAAAATGAATCGTTTAGATTTAAATAACATTAAAAACCAATTGTACTTATTACGTTCTTACCCAAAATTAGTTTTCATTCTTTGTAACCAGACACGTCCACATTCATTCCAATAATTTGTGTTGGGCTTATAGAATAAAATATTTTTTTTAAATCCGAATCATTCAAACCGACGGAAAAGTAAAATAACTGGTTACGTACATTGAAAGCGTAACAAATAAAATGATTTTTTGCCATTTCACAGTACGTCCATCATTCTGTATTAATTCAAAATGTGTATGTATGCTCTTAATTCTTGCAGGGGTAAATTGACAGATGAAGTCTTAAAGGTCTAACGGCTAACTTTATTCCCATTCCCGCAAGTTTTTTCCAAGGTATTCGTTAAACCGGTGCGTGGGAATCCGAGCGTCGCCATTGAAAGCATTTTTCAATGATTTTTCCTATGCAGAAGTAAGCTCGCAATTAGCCGTGGAAAAACCTCACGGTGCGCAGGAAGGTTATATTCCTTCGCTATTTTGTGTAAGTGCTTGTATGTTTCAAAGTTTTGGAGTTCAAGTAATAATAATTAAAGTTGGATAACAACGACTTAATGTGGTTTACTTGCTTCATATATTTAAATATGGGAAAAAATATAATTATGTAATTAAACTAGCCTGAATTTTCATAATTAAAATGAGCTCACATGTATCTATGTATATCATGTAATTTACGTACTATACACTGCACCCGACAACACAGCGTAAAATATTACTTACACAGGACGAATGCTGAAATATCATGTAAATAATAGATAATGTAGTAAAAGATTTTTAAATTGCTTGGACTTGGGGAATCCTGAGACTTTGTAGAGAAATGAACTTAAGTTACTTTTTCATGCATACGAGCTTAATTGCAAACATCTGACAACCGGTTAGTCAACAAATATGGTCTCTCAACGATGGAAATAACAAAGGCAATCAACATGACAGCGACAGCCAATGTCCTTCCGGTTAGTTCCAATCTCGGCTTCATTGTCAGCCGTGGAAATAATGACTGCAGATAATGCAATATGACAAACAATGAATATTAAACCTTTTAGGTGATGTCCATGCGGTAAGTATCCGCTCCGCGATGGGATCTCCTTATCGGCAAGGCTGGAGTAATCTACACATATGGATTCCAATCTAATTCTAATTGTTGCAAAGGAATTCCAATGCAATGTCGGACACTTTTTCTTTTTAAATTATAATTCCGATTCCGATGTATTCAAATACTTGGAAATAATTCCGATAGTATTTGAATACATGTAAATTTTTGAATTTTAAAACCAAAGAAGTTTGAAATAAATGCGATTTTTGGAGTCATCTTATCTACATCACAGTATCCCGAAAATTGTTGTTAACAGGAAGGAATATAACGTTTTTTACAGATTCTTCAGCGAGAGAGCATCGATTAACATTTATGAGGAACTTTAACCCTAAAAATTATCTCTCAACAGATACTTGGGTTACAGTAATGCTCAATGAAATAGTCGCTACAGAATTAAAGGAAGCCTGCTGGATCTTCCAAACAGGAAAACGGTCGGTCACAATCCGGAACCATTTCCAATGCTGATTGGATGAATATATTGACAATTTTCGAATTAGTATTCTCTATTAACCAAAGTCAAAGAAAATGAAATGGGGAAATGATATTAAAATGAGTTTGGCTTTTTGAAAAGCGTTGACTCAATATAGGGAAATTAACACAACATTTTCAACAAACGCACTAGCTAAAATATGTGTGCACGAAATTTCTCTAACTAATATCCGTCCACTTTCTGCATTCAATTATTTAATGGGACTGGCAGACGATTAGACGTATAGGTCTTCAGTGATTAGTACTTTTACACATGATAGGTTGTAAAAAATGTTAGAAATGGATTATCAGTACGGGCAGGTGTGGGACAATCTGGTAGGGCTTCCATGATTAGCATTATTATGATTTACAAATAATAATTAGGAACATTACAAAACGTTACAACTTATTATATTTAAACAAAAATTAGATTGCTAATTAATATACATTCAAATATGAACGAATAAAACATCAGTATTTTATAAATAAAAAGTAGGAAACCGGTGTTACTTATTTTAATTTTACTTTGCTTTCAGTTTATAAAATACCTTACTTCCTGACTTTAACACATGCACAAGCCAATTTTTGCTATCAGTCTAAAATCCCCCTAGGATGATGATTAACCAATAGATACGAAAAATTTCTCTCCCTTTTGTGTATGGGTTCGGAAATTTTGAACAAGTGCGGATATTTCAAATATTGTCTATCATAATATTGTCTACTTAATTCCGAACGGCAATGTAATATATTTATTTTTATTGACTTTCAGAAAGTATAACTAGTATAACTCAAAAATTAGAATTTCCAAAGTCAAAACTTGTCATATGCTTCAGAGAACCCTGGCCTGGTAACGAAACTTTTGATTAACTCTGAAAAAAAATGGTACGTTTTGGAATTAGGCAGGTGAAATTTATCCATTTAAGTATCGTAGGGGTTAATTGACAAAAAATAATAAGTGCAGAATGATAATCTTAAATTCATATGTGGAATGCTTATGTTTATGCCATGAAGGGTGTTGATAAATTCATGAATGAGTAACTTAATCAAAATGGCTGGTTGAGAGACACTACAGGCAAGCTAAATAGATCTATGTACATCCATAAATCTTGCTACAGATTATTATTGGCACTGACAACACTGAAGCTCGAATTTTATGGCTCAAGTTTTTTGATTGACGGAGGAAGGTCACACCAGATAGCGTCATATAAATTAGAGATGTGTGTTGCCCACTGTCCTATTTCTGAAATTACGCAAGGAGGCACGGTTAAGTTTGAAGTGTTTCATATTTTTAATTAGTAGAGAGATGAACGCAGAAGTTACGTACCAGTTAATCTGTAGTAAACACCGGGGTTACCAGCAACGGCACAACCCTCTCCCCAGGAAACAGTTCCTATCTGGGTCCACACCTTTTGTTCCGTTTCAAGCACCAGAGGACCCCCGCTGTCGCCCTGTTTGATAGCAATTGTAATGATTATATATCGTTAAAAACAAGTAAATGTGTTAAATACTAGTTGCATATACATTTATGTACACATAGGGGAGCTCTACGGCGTGTGATTAGTACGCTTGAACTGAAACGGGTTAAATGTATGGTAAGAAGAAAGCAAGATGATCTCCTAAATTTAAAAAGGATATACTTTCAATAACAACAGAAAACTCAGAAGGGCAGACGGACAACAGGGTGAATAGGACTGTGATTATTAATATCATGGCTGTCAAGGGAGTATTAATTTACTTTATTATGTTATTCCACCGCCCCGATATTTGTAACGGCGATGTGTATGTACATCGTCACTTGTCCATCTACTATTTAGTATTGAGATGGATTTTATCCTAATTTGGAACTTTGATTGTTATATATTTGTTGAAAATGTTTCGCATGCTATTTAATTGAAAATAACTTTGATAACATTTCTTCTGACTTACCATGCAAGAATCCCTCCCACCCTCTTTATACCCTGCACACATCATTCTCTTGTTGACTCGATGAGCATAATACTCTTTGCACATGGGCTGAGAAAAGATAGAAACATTCAACTTTTGAAGTAGCGAATTGGTGCCGGGTGCTTCCGCACTAGGAAGACCCCAGCCTGCAACGATTGCTTGATGATGTGCATATGTGACGGCGTAGGACCCTAAGGGAGGGAAACAAATCGGACACTGTGTTTTCGTTGTAATGTTGATGGTCTCAACTGTCCTGACCACTGCCACATCAAAATCGTTGGTTCTATGACGTGAAGCGATCACATGAGAAAATTATCAATTCAGAATACCCAGTGATGTTGAACAAACAATAATCAAGGACTTACTCAGATACGTATAGAGGATGAATGAATATTTCATCGATATTCAAACGTACTGTTCCATTGCCCTTGTCCAACTTTTCCAGTTCTTCAGGTGAATAAACTTTGGGTTGTGGTTTTTCAGAGCTGTTTCAGAGACCGAGAGTTTAAAAATCATTTGCAGTCTTCCGCTGTTGAAAAAACGTGGGGAAAAATCAGTATGCACTTACAGAACTCCTGTGTTTGGAGTAGAATCTAAGTACTCTGCCTCTAGGAGAAGCTGTACTCTTCTATAGTCCATGTACTTGCCCTTGAAACAATGAGCAGCAGTAATAATGAACCGATCGTTGATAATTGAGGCCCCACAAAATGGTTGTCTCGTCTGTGCCTCAACCACTGCCACCAACCATGGAAATTCGGATTTTCTCCCTGCGTAGCCATTAACTATTCTGTCCGATCCTGGTTTCTGACCACACACTGAAAAAAACATGAAACACGTGGTCAAATCATCTTCTTATATCGACAGGGGCCGTAGAAACCGTGAATTTTCAACTACCTACAGTGAAATTCCACTGGGAATGTCATATTCCAACAAAATCAAACGATACATTACTATTTTTCTATATTAATTTTGAACTTAACTTTTTAATTGACATCAAAACAAATTTTAATTACGAAGTCAAAAAGCTTCCTATCATTTCTGCTGTCTTTATATTTATCAAGATACCATGCTTTCTCTCATCAAAAATTTATTTGCCGCCATTGCATTTCAACTATTGGCCGCCATATTTGTAGAAAACTACTATTCTACGCCCATTAAGTGTACGATTTGCTATTTAAAAATCTCAACTCGAATCTTACAGCATTTCCGCTCAACTTGACGCTCGAAAGTTTTCTTTAACGGAGTGCCCCGCCCACGATGAGTGCAGGTGATGGTACAATTGAGTTGAATGTTCGCGCCCAGAGTTCCATTTAGTGTAATGTAAAGGTCTCTCAAACTGCTCGAAGCTACAATATCCTGAGGTCCATTTGAGCCACAAAATTTTTCTTTCCCTTTAGCACCATCAGCAACAAGCATATATTGACTGTCACAGCTCCCTGGTAGATTAAACTTCGGACATGTTAGCTTCGGTGTACATACCTCCGTTCCCTGTCCGAAAAAAATTGTCTGGTAAGTTTCCCATCAAGGTTGGTATTTTAAATGGTTGGGCGTTGGGCCGCATGTCCATGCACTTGCGCTAAAGGCCATGCGCCACTGTGGTGCAGTGGCGGACTTGGTATAAATCGCCGCAAGCTGCGTGCAATGCCTCGTATACCTGGATTTCGAGGCTTGCCTCGTGTCATTTACCGTTGATATCAAAGTGGAAGTCCACCGCAATTTAATTCACTCAAAATGTTTTTAAGTGGAAATTCAAGGGTTCCTTGTTTACAAGCCAATGGTAACTTCTGAATGCAATAGCAATTATGTAGTTTTTAATTTTATGTACGATGAGTTAATTAATGAAACGCATTATCAAAACATTAATAAAAAACATTGGCTAAAATCAGTAAGGTTAATTTTTTTCACTAAGGGTCGGTATGCTCAAGAATGCAATCAATCTGGAGCTAAAGAGGTATTTGGAAATTGAAGGGACCCTTCAGCAGAACAGTGTGTCAATGATACACCAGCTACTCAAGTTGTTGCGCAATGTTTATAAACATTTCATTTACAACTTGCATCACAATGATGCTTGCCAAAAGACTCAGTATATAGAAATAACGTCCCGAATTCATTAGAATTCCATCCCTCAACCGCCGCGTTGCAAGGGACTAGTACAGACTTCCTGGCCGACCATTACTATGTTCAAATACGAGCTAGAAAACTTACAATGAAATTCCAGTTACAGTGCGTTGAGTTCCTCAGCTCATCAGCTCTGGATTCGTCTGGAAAATAGCCCTCATGGAACTCGGGATGTAAGAACGTTGTTTTTACGCAAGGTGGAGGATCGACATTCACTGGATCAGTGACTTTGTCGGAATTTGGAACTTTTTGTTTTTTCAATAGAATGTTCGGCAACTTCTTCAATGCCTGCATGGGTTATCAAAATCACAAGTTAAAGTTCGAACATTTAGAAAGGAAAAAGAAGAGCATATGTTTACCCCTAATCCAAAGCTGGCTCCACTTGTTTCTGAATCCACTGCCCTATACAGCGAAGACATATCCATCTGTAATATATTTAACTATTTGGAGTTTTTCCTATTTTCATAAAGATTTTTACTGAAAAATCGCTAAATTTACTTGAAATCTCACCCACAAAGCACAAACTGACAGAAATTTTTAAAAAATCCCATGATCAAAAATCAACCCAATGGTCAGAAACGGGGATGTGGTAGTGTCCAAAACACCTCACCATACGAAAAGCAGGTCGCAAAAATGATAAACTCCTGTATTCTTTCTTCAATATGTTGTCTAACATTTACAAATTTTCGTTGAAGTCGGACATTTCCATTTAGTCGGAAAAATATTACCTATTTATACGTTTTAAAGCAATTCATGATGCTTGCAAGCCCAAAAATTAGATAACCCCAATTTTAGTCTCGCAGTCGTCCTGAACCCCACTCCCCGCGAAAAAACAGCCCCTTTTTAGAAAAAATGTGTTTGACTGAATCGCATTTAAATGGTTAGAGCAGGTTTTTAGCATTTTTTATTACCCACTAAAAACGTTTGAGAGAGGAAGGAACACTAAATAGGAAAGGCAACTTACGACAAACCATTTGTATGCGAGAAAATATTGCCTATATCCAACCAGTGTTTTAGTAGGAATTAAATCCAGGATTTTTTCCCTAACACATTAACATTTCAAAGAGTATATACGGTCAAATGTAATAAACTCGCGACGGATTAAAAATTCCGTAATTCATGAGGAGATTTGGAAGTTTGGAAGTGAATATTTTCCACCACAACTTATAACATGCATCAACGGACTTACACTCTGAACCATTATAAATGAGATTACAATTACATATAGGTTCAGCAACAAAATCCTTTTACCTGGTCGGCTCCTCCATCGCTGAAAATTTGATGAAAACGCAGGGATAATAAACCAGCAATTAGGATCAAATTAATTAAGTTAGACATCCTGCTCTATCTGGCACTCTTGGCTCCCCGCGCGTTATTTACTAACTAGAAACATTATTATCGTTGAATATAACCATCACCATTGTCCTTGAATTTCAAGAGTATTTTTCTACTAAAGATTTTATTAGCCCACTAGCCGCATTTGTACAAATTAAATACCATTGCATGAGGTAAGTGAACATGGAAGTCGATTGCGCGTGAAGTGCTGATTACGAAAATCATGTGCAACCATACGTCAGTACGATGTGGTAGGTACTTAAATTGGGTTATTTCAGGATTTCCCCTAAAGAAAAAGGCCTGTCTTTTCCTACCTAATGTGCCTCCGCGAATTTCATTTTATGGTGCTTGCTCTGCGGCATTATAAACAATGACAGATACGTAGTTATTGTTTTCTAAAGTGAGGATACGAGTTATTTTCTGCGGGAGGGCTACAACAGTTTTACTGGGTGTAGTTAATTGAGCTACAGATTTACAGTATTACAGTATTCGCCTACAATATTTTACCCTACATTTTCAAAACCGTTTTATAAGATTGTTCAAAGCATGAAGGCAAAACTTGTCTTTTTTACTCTTCGCCTTCTATATTGGGCCTAGTTTTGGAAAAAATAAGATATATTTCAACCAATTTAAAGCTTCGTGAATGTCGAGCAATTACAAAAATACACACGAAAAATGTCAAATAATAGGCAAAATTAAAATAAATATTCGCTTTACGGACCAATTTGTTCAACTCAATTGTTTTTATAAGTAAACAACGTTTTTATCATTGGGGGTGTTGGTAAATGTGAGATTCACGATAAATTTAGCTGATCAATTTTGGGGGGGGGGGGACAAATGTAAGAAAGCGTACCTCAACGCGCTACCACCCCTTTATTGTGATTTCTATGGAAATTTAGAAAGGCTAGCAACCCTCAGGACCGAAGAGTCGTCATCCATTTTGCACGTTGTTTTCATGCCTGATGATTTTATTGTGAGACAAGTCAGTAAAAATTGCAACAAAGCCTTTTGTGTTGCCACTTACGTTTAGGAAGATATTTCTCGTGTTCAAACTGAGCTGAAAGCTAAGATAATTGACATTTCAAGGTTGCTGTTAGCATGAAGAATGCAATACACTTCACTTATTGTACAAAAAAGCTGACTGTTTGCACACTTTTTCTTTTTCAAAACGGGGAAGCTACTACATGGGAACTATGGGAAGTAAGTTATGTATACTGTATATACTTAATGTATGCGATCAAGATTCTTGAAATTAAATTGCATCTCTATACTTACCAGATAGCAAAATCTTTACTTATATTTGAACAGGTTTACGAGATTATTTAATAAACTTGCCTTGACCTATACGATTCCGGATTTCAACACAATATCTGGCTTTTGTTTGGCAAAAATGGCAAACATTTGAACTTTTAATTTCGATAACTACGAGCAGGCAGGATGCGATGGCACAAAAATGTCATCCTCATCTTAATATTCTTTTAGTTGCTAAAGCTTCTCCTCATCTCCTCCAAATACTATAAAGTCCTCCAAAATGAAGTCCGCAGTTTCTAATACCAATGCAGTGGACATCATAGTACCAAAAAACTGAATGAGATTTGCATATATTGTCAAGCTCAAATTGACAAATTGATCGCTCCATGCCGCTGTCCTTTTCCTGCTTATTTCGACGAAGCGAAGCAACCACGCCCGCCGATAAGTCACATTTTTCTGATCTGATGAGGGTGCGTCTTTTAGGGCTAAATTGCATGATTTGAAATTCAATTAGCATAATTAACAAAAAATATACTCGGGTACTTCTAAGATGGAATTTTTTCGATGAGTTTCGGGTGAATTTTTTCTGGTTGCATTAAATTTTTTTGGTTAATTTTCCGGATGTGATTTTTATGGCTAGCACGGTTTTGAATACATCAAATCTTTGGGTGAAATGACACCTGGGTGGAATACATTAAGATGTTACTTCTTACTTAAAATTATTTTCTTTGGAATGGAATAAAAAAGCCTTTCCATAGCTTCAATGGGATGCGAAACAACTCTCCGGATATATTCTAGGGGAACTGAAGTACATAATATTCCATTGATTCATATCTAAATGCAGAATACTGTCATTAAGTTGGCTACAGTTTTCATAAAAATTCTGTATATAATATTGCGAGTTAAGCCAGAATTACATTTCGGGTGTGGCCTATTTTTCACATAAACCCGACCTCCTACGTTTATACTTATACGCATTACGCATACGTATCACGTGCGTAAATATGCCACACCCGGAACGTAATTCTGGCTTGACTCGCCAGTATGTTTGTTGCTACGCCGGGTTATGTATGTATTTGTGTGCTACGCCGGGTTGCGCTTTAATATAAATAATAGTTAAGATAAAGTCATGCAGAGCTGGAAGATATTTTTTTCTGACATATATTTATTATCACGTCTTAATTCGCCAGAAAAGTATAATGTTTGTGACCTGCCATAAATGAAAAATATTTCATTTTTGTAAGAAAAATTGCAATTTCTGCGATGGCTGTTTTCCGTTTTTGGAGGGTTTATCTTCGGAGGGAACGTGTGTTGGAGAGATTATCTCCGGTGGGATTTCTGGATAAGCTGTGTGCAGTGTGCTGTCCGGCGGCCCACAGTAATCTGCATGAGCATTACAAGTAATACCGTTGAACATGTCGCACTTTGCCTTGTACATATAATTATGTAGATACTCAAAAATCTAAATAAGAACATAACCATCAAATGATCTTGGTGTTAGTATCCTTCAGGAGATATGATAGCCTCTTCATCTGAACAAAGTCGCCAAAACAATGTTTCAAACTGCAGGAATTCTGTTCGGAGCAACGCAAAGGACAGGTGGAGAGAGGGACCAAAGACGTTCGAAGCTCTGGCATCGACTAAAATGTTGTTCATATGTCGTTCTGATTGTGAGCTAAAAGCGAATCAAATTGTTACATATTTGCTTCTGGTTAAGGTCCTCTTCAAGAACCCAAGTTACTATAGTTGTTGACTGGTTGTTCGTTGAAGATTCGCATGGCTGCATATCGACAATTAAATCAGCTAACGATCTGATGCTATTATTTGTTTTTTTATCGTACCATTACAAGGATTTTAACTAAACGTGCGTTGAGTTTATCTTTCTACGCAACAGCGAATTGATACTTTATTCAACAAATGAGTGGCTAGATTTCCATCTCTATTAACTTGAATGTTCTTGTGACATGTCTCCGGATTTTATGGCAAAAATGACTCATTTTTTATAACAAACATACTGATTTTCTTCTGGAGTTGTTATAGAATCACTGACAGTGTACTTACATGCCAATAAGGATTCGGTTAGGAACCCGGGAAACCAACTCATGATGAAATAAACTTTTAACATGAATTTTCAGATTAATTTGATCACAAATGGATGACAAGTGGCAATCGAAATAACAGCGATTGGGATGGTATTCAAAAACAGCCCTAGAACTTTCGCGATTGATGACAGAATATTATTTATTGCGAGGTAAATTCCCAAAAAATCCAGTGTTGCTAACTTTATTCAAGCAAAATATTTACACTCTAGTTTGCGTCATCATTTAATTCATTTCTGTGATAAAGAGAAAATAGATTTGTGGGGAAAATGGAAACGGAAGAACACTGGGTGAACCCAAACATCCACAACTTATGTAATTTCTTATTCTTATAGATACGCTGGTTACTCATGGTAACTGCAGTGATTTACTAAGCTGGGGGAAACATTTAATAGCCCTATTGTTGCCCACGTTTTACTTGATGTCGAATGTTTTCTGAGGCTGAAAGTTCGATGAATGTGCTTGTGGAAACCGCGTTAGCACAAAATCCTTCAGTCCAGCAGTAACATAGTTAAATAGCTAATTAAATACATTTTAGCATAACTGAAAGCAATTGCAGTCAAAAGAGCTATAATATAATGTTTTACAATACTTCAAGCGTGATTTTACTACTGTTTAAGTTTAAGAACTTACACAGAACGACAGGGGCGAGTACTAAAGCGATTCCGACATCAGACTGTACGTCTTAAACGAAGGAGTAGCTACGACATGATTTAATATTTTCCCTACTAGCCCACTACCCTAAGCGGAACGAAATAATTAGGAAAAATATAGTGTTTACAAAACTCAAAAATCATACAGAAAGTTTTCATGGATTAAACCGCCAAGACTTTTAATCTACAATACATAGGTTCGAGTTAACCTTTCGCGGCGCGGTAAGCACGCCAATAAGCTATTGTGATTTAATGATTTTACTTTGATCATTATTGACGGAATTTACATGAATTTGATAAAAGTGAAAAAAATACTATAGTTAGTTTTATACAACGATTCTAACGCAACGGCGACGTAAAAAAATAATAAAATAAAATTAGGTCCCTTCTAAGAATTTAAGGTTTCACATGAAGGCAAAGCTTCCTAAAAATATGTTCGGCAAATTAATGGCAATTTCCATTAACACTATTCAGCAATAATTGACTGTGCGTTTGAGCCAGACCAATTCTGGTCTACTTAAGCAAAGCAAATATACTGCATATGTACCAATAGTCACTGCCATCAAATCTGACTTTAGCATGAAAACAAGTTTTAGTAATGAGTTGCCACTTGTTGCTAGGAGTCATTCCTTTGATCACTCGGAACCCTTAATTGTTGTAAATTGATGAAAACTTGTGGAAATTCAATTCGTTGTTTATGAACCCTCACCACATAAGTACCATTAGGCTTTTCAAATATCGTCACTTCCTTCCCTTTACTCCAAACACAGCTCTTTGACGAGATGGGTGGGTCTCCAGTGATGACATTTTCTTCACTTTGTTGTACCTGATTGTCCAAGGAAGATCTCTTCGCCTTCTTCTGTAACTTCTTCGCAATAAAATCCGGAGTGATTTCGGCGTCCCTGGAAAATGCGGCTGTATTACCCGTTGTTTTAAAATACACTTTGGGACGTACGCCGCTGGCTTTCAATAACTCATGGTAAGAGTCATTAGGGAAAACATGGGGTCTTCGAAACAATTCAACTACACTCTCCGGTATGGCCACAGGATTCAACTGAATCGACTCCACGTACCAATTATTATTCTCTGCAAAATTATATTCGTTGTTGAATACACTGAGTACAAATTAATACATAATTTCCCAACGCTGGAAATCAAACCATAGTTTATTCTCAAAATATGAGCTACTAATACACACAGTTTGCAGGTATGCAGCATAATATATCAATGACGATGAGCATGTATTAACATTCAGAGGAAGGCTCAAACACGAGATATTTCTTATTACCCTTTAAATTCGAAGTTGCACTAGGAACTGACTCTACAGGTCGAAAGGGAGTGTCCATCGAATCATTTTCATAGCGTTTCCGTTTACTTGGGTTTGGAGCCTCTTCATCATCCGTGTCAGCCTCCATTGCCGACGTGTAGCTCCGATTTGTTGACCCTGCCACCGATTTCTCAACCCTCCTCACTGTATGGACTATCATTATTGGAATTTACTCCTACAACAAAACATTCCATCAATTATTAGAAAAATTAATCATTAACCTTTATTTATTATACCAGGCAAGCGCCATGATACACTTAAATGCATAAAAGCCCTGCTTGCATGTATCGAAAATTCCTATTTATCAATATTACGGATTCACACATCAATAATTACACATCAAGTATTATTACTAAGCAATTATTGCGCAGTATGTAACTTTTAAAACCCCAATTAGAACTGATCTACGCATTACATAACCTTAAACTCGACAAACTTTTAATAAATACGAAAAAGAATTTCCTCCCTTTAGCCCACTTGAATATTTTGAACACATTATAATTTCCAGCACCCCTGATTGTTCCTATATTAATTAATAACTTTTGATAAATAATTATTATTGATACTAATTAATACAACGCAAAGGTTCCAAATTAATTTATAACTTACCACAGCTATTTATTGTTGCTAAAGGAAGAAAGAGTCAAGCTGCCGAACGCTCATCAAATGTCAAGTTAAAGTAAAAGTATGTACAATTTTTCGCAATTAGGCGGGATTCAGGCTTCAGGCTCGATACCTTTTCTTCTGGATTTTTTTTCTACGTATAGCTACAATGTTTAAATCGAAACATGGAAATTCATAGATGTAGACTCATTTTAGACTTAAGAAAGAAATGCAAAGGCTCTCTGCTTCGTCAGTGACTGGTGTCTATGTACATACCTATGCGTATACCGATGTTAGGAAACAGTAAACCCTGAACTCCTAAAAAAATTGAAGTATTCCGTATGTATTTAATGTCAACACTCGAATGGAAGGTACTTTTTATTGCCATTATTAAACATAAGGATGTTTAAAAATAAAATATATATATAGATATTCCAGAAAAAATTTAGTATTGCTATCTATAGTTTCATGTAAGCAACCTAATTGTATTGTGCTGTGTGTAATCTGTATGCTAAAGTTTATGTATTCGTTTTGCTGCTATTACTAGTAAATAAGAGTGACCCATGAAAAAATGCTTAACATTGTTGACATTCCCTGAAATGTTGATTAGGAAGATAGTCATTTACACTGTAAAAAATAAATTTGAGTGTTGAAAGTGGGTCCCCGAAGAAAAGGTTCACTTAGGGAAACCTGTTAAAATTTAACAGGTTCTCCCGTTGAATTTGTTCTCAAAAATCAATTTAACCGGAACCCCTGTTAATTTTAAAGGGGCCCCAGTTAAATTTTTACAGGTTTCCTTGTATGAACCTTTTCTTTGGGGACCCACGTCCAACACTCAGATTTATTTTTTACAGTGTAGATGGAATTTCTAAACAAGAATAATTCTCAAACTTTGTATAGGTACTTATATATGTTCTAAAGGCACACAGCACAATATACTTTGGTCTGCACATATGGCGAGAAGAGCGAATGGAGGGAACATTGGGAAGGTTAGCATGAATAGGAAATTAGAGAGATTGACGCAAATAAGTTAATGGATTTAAGTAATGGAGAAAAAATGAAGAGAGATGGTCAAAATGTGAAGAAAGCTTTGATTTTATTACAAACAACATAAGTCCTTTAAATGAGTCACGCTCATGTCCTACAGGAATGAAAGCTTTGCAAACAAAATATATTTGTGTGTGTACTAATTACATACAGACATCTTGGCACAATAATAAAGCTTGTCGTAGACATGTTCATCAAATTGATGGAACTCTGTGTATAAACGGATTTACATCTAGATCAATGATTATAGAATTTATACTACGCAGCTATTGACATATCCAATGTATTATTTACTACTTAAAATGACATTATAGGTAAGTTATGTAAACATGAAGTAAACAAAAATATTTTGGTCCGCATTTTTCAGGTTTGGTATCCAGTCAATGTTGTGCAAATGCTTCATACATAGAACAGACAATTTCGGAGAAGCTTCCAAACAGCTAAATGCTTTTTAGAAAAAAAAATTTCCTGTGGAAGTATACTACTTTCCATATAACTGAAGATTATGGACAGCATGTATAGTCGACTTGAGGGGATGGGATTTGCTAAGAATTTGAGGACAGGTATCGTATAGTAGCTGCTGTCTACAGTACTTATATACAAACGTACAAACCACTGGAAAAAACAAAGGTACAAATAGAAACGTCTTGCTATAGAAAATGCGGGAAAATGTTCCAAACTAAATGGTTGATACTAATTAGTAATTAATCAAGAAGAAAATCTAGAGTATTTACGTTCTGTAAAATAAAAATGTCTACAAAAGACACAGACGGTGTTCGCGTCATCCGCATTCGATTCGCGGGACTCCAGCACAGTGCCATCTATCGTGAAGCTTCTACTCAGCCCCTGAAATACATAGTTGTGAATAAAAATGTTCAGGAAATAAATATTTTTTTTAAAGCAGACCGTTGCCTGAAAAGAATTCAGGAGGCTGCTCAATGTTTGCGTGGACTTATCAGTACAGATATACAAAATATGCAATGTGAATTTTGTATACCTGGTTTGACAGATGTATTTGATGGGGCCGATGATTTGGTGACAGAAGTGCTGGACGGTACGTTAGATTTCTCCGATTGATTTTTTGATTGCGTTTTGTCCGGAACGGGTTCTTCCTCCGGCGTGATCTCGAAGTCAGTACATTGTTTGCAAATGAGGATACAGAGCAGGGATAAGATGATTACTCCAACGATAATGCCGACAGGTATTCCAAGTGCAAACCAAAGTGATTTAACGTGAAGATTAACAATTCCTCTGTGAATGATGTTATTATCGAAGTAACTTCGATGATCTTCTAGGAGCATATCTGACGAAACTCCGAATTTGTCAATTACTATGCACCTCCATTGACCATCGTGATCCTCCGATGCCTCCTCAATCGATAGCGTGGAAAGGTATTGACTGTCTTCACCTTTTAATTTTTCTCCTGTGATTTTAATCTGTGACGATACAAAAAATATTGATAATTAAAATTCATTTAAAATATTAAAATACAAACATGGCATTTGCATGAAAAAAATACCGAATAATGGATGCCATTTTCATATAAGACATTATTAATTTTATTTAAAATAGTAACTGGCTAACTTTGGTTTTTTTATACCCTCCTTTGGCTGTACCATTTACTGGCGTGTAGCTTGTATCAATATTAAAGCTGCAGCCTTGCGAATTTTTGCATTTTTGTGGGTCGGACACGCTGTGAGAAGAGTACCAGATACATTTCTTAGGATCCTTACTATCCCAGTTGCTTTGCTCGCAGTCTTTGGGTCCCGTCCAAATAAACTGGTAGGGCGGTTTCAGTAAATTCTTGCTTTCTTTCATCATTTCCAAACTACAGGCTATGTCGATTTTATTTCCTACATAAACCTGGACGGGAAAGTCTGGTTTTGTTATGGGTCTTGAAACAACATTGTAGAACTGGGTACATGCGTCAGTCTCACAAGAAATTGTTCGTACATATTGGGTTTTTTGCAAAGGAGCTGCGTAGAGCCTTCTTCCGGTGTAGCCTTTTCCGTTGAATTCACCTGCCTCTTTGTCGTCACCCACAGACTTCATTTTCCACAAACATTCTATTCCTTCTGGCGCTTCTATGTGTAACACCTGATCTTGCCAATTAGCAAACATTACTGTTCCTAAACGACCATTAATTTCTTTGTCAGTTTGAAGAAATTTTCTTAATTCCGTAAAACCTTCCAGTAATTTATCTCTTTCGGCATCTGTTTTTGAGTCACAGTGTTTTATTAGACACCAGGTTTCGGAACTCCAAGCTAGTAGCATGAACATCGTGAGTACGATCCTCAAACTGTTCATCTTGATTTTCAGTTACATGCGAGGGGTTCTATGTAGATATTTCACATATCATATTGAGATTTCAAGTTTAGTACTTGGGCAAAGTACTGTTATTGGAATCAGTAGCACCCGAAGAAGTTGCTGAATTTTCTGACCAGAATTTTGAAGCAATATCAGTTACCTTAGTGTGCGAATACCCTGCAATAAGTAAATTACATGCCTGGAAAAACAAGCATTTTGGGAAGAGTTGCAGGTATTTACCTGTCCTGTGTACTTTGTAACTTCATTCATGTCATACTATATTGCTATTAGAGTTTTTCACCATTCACCGAATAATTAGTACCTTACAATAAATTAAATACTCAATCTAATGAACTGAATTTATAATGTCACTGACACATTGCTATTATTGTGGGTACTTTGCCGGGAGGAGAGCAACACTAAAGCGTTCTTCATGTACACCTGAATTATTATTGTTTTAGTTAACGTTTATTTTCTTGCTGAATTAACACAAATTTAGCGTTTATCAATTTAGCATATATTTAGCATTATTTATTTGAGACATAAATTTTTGAAAACTTGAACTCCTAAAAATTTGTTTTTTGGAATGCTTGCAAGCCGTGACAACTTCGGGCTTGCTAAATAATTTTATTAAATTACCATTAAATAACACTGTGAACTGTGATAGTAGAAGTTTCCGATAACAGCATTACGCGTTGTCCGTTTCAAAATTAACAAGAAGCTTCGGAAATCGGAATATTTGAAAATCATGGCGTATAAACATTAATCCCGATTATCCCGATAGCAGTTTACGAATGAGTAATAATAGTAATCCGTTCATATAGATCCCGCGTGTGGTAAAAAAGACATAAGGACGAGAAGGACCGTAGTTGACGCTTTTAAAGTGACAAATTAAAGAGAGAGGATGAACTTTCAGTTTACGGTTAAGCTCTTGCATTTTAACTTTATAACGCAGTGAAGTTGCTACGGAGGATGTAACCAAATAAACCATTTTCTGCTCTAAACAATGACAGTTCAGTGCGGACTGGATTGGACTTTTTTCCTCACAAGCGAAGTAACACCGATTTCTATCACATGCTTTGAAAGGCATTCGATTCGAACCTTAGATCATGCACTTAAAGGAATGCTCAACAAGGTCAATATGACACTAATCTGCTCCTACGATTTTGATGTTCAGCTACCATAAGGAAAAATCCAAAAGTCACGAATGAAGCTCGTATTATTTAAATCCAAATAATATATTTTTTTTCCAAAATAATTATTACTTAGCGTTTCAAGGTACTTATTTTGATTACACATATTATATTATATATATACATATGTGATAAAACTAGAAATAAAAATTACAGCACATAGTTTTGAACTCTGCTGGACATGCTTAAACTTCTGTGTGAAAGGTCGGACGTTCAATGCCGATGAGACGGAACACAGTTGGGGCTAGGAAAACAATGTTGAACCCTATTATCAAGTAGGTAACGAACTTATTCGACAGTTCAACAAATATTTCTCTTGAAGTTGGATTTGACTGAAATTTTAAAAAATCAATTAATTTTAAACTGCACATTAATAATATTAACTATTTAGAATCATTGTAAAATTATTTAGTATTTATCATTATTAACACAATTACAAGACTTGAATAGTGTTAAAGGCGGAAAGAACTTACAATGCAAGCTATATTTTTGGTCTGCACGAGTCCTGCAAAAAAAGCTTTTGTGGTTGACTTTGCAACCTGTCTCGTTACTAAAACAATGCATAATCCAATAACCAGACGAAGCAGTGACAACCCTAGCATTTTATAAGATGGCCACATTACTGGGAATGGCATATCGATGGCTGGACCATTTGAATTGATTATTCCCAGCTGATAATTCATCCAGGCTCCAGTTATCAACCCAACAGCACTTCCAAGTATCACTACGGTATCTCCTCTGTAAAAATAAAAGGATCAGTTACATCCCGATAACTATAATTCTTCAATTAAGACAATTAAAACTGGTCATTCATATAGAAAGTCCCACCTTGCCGGAGTCCACCTATCCCCACCAGGAGAACATAGTGCAAGGAGTATGGCACCACTTAAAATATATAGAGCTCCAAACTCGTCAGTCAAAATAATCGGATCCAACCAATCAACCACTGGGATGACCCAAAAAAACAACAATACAACCAGCGTCAGACCAGCGACCACATCCTGCAAAACATGTATTTTGAAAAATTAGTTCATACAAAACCGGCACGAACATATCTTATTAACTAAAAGCTTCATGGATGATGATGATTGTGGTGGTATATTTACATTATATTATAATATATAACATATTATGTTGTACAAGCGCAAAAACGCAACGTTCAAATTCTATTGGATATTTTTTACAGAAAGTTGCAAAATGGGGAAAAAAGTAAATTATTATTACTTTTTGGTTGAAAACAAACTGGGCTGAGAACATTCCCACCCGCGTCTGCGGATGTGCGGATGGTTTAATTGCTTGTAATAAATATTTTATTATGTATATGTATCATATTTATTTATGCGATATTATCAATAACCGTTTTCATGAATGATTATATCATTAGATTGCAATATTACAAATAATGTTCTTTTAAATTACTAATTACCATAACCAGGAAAACCTTTACAAATGGTCATTTACACACAGCCTATGCCATTACTTTACTACTAGATTACAAAAAAACAACAATGTTTTTATGAAATTGATGCTCTATGAAGAAATAAATGATGTTGTATGACTTTATACTTTTTAATAAATGTTCACCAATAAGAAAGAATAATAGCTGCAATATGGAAGTTTCTTCTCGGCGTGGCGGATACATGGCTCGTTAACTTTCAGTAAAAAGAACACTGAAAATAGAAATAATATATCGAATAAATGTCATTGTTGGAAAAAACTTGTACAACAGCTGCTTTACATAAATCTTAACAGAGGAAGAGGATATACAATAATCTTCTAGAGGGTTTCATGGTCGACATATGCAAATACTAATGCTGCTCACTTCATTTTACGCTTCATCCTTATCCCCACCTCCTCCGCTTCCTCCGCTACCTCGATTCGCTGTAGAATTCTTATTGGAAAGTATTTTCAACGATTTCGATGACTCACCGCTACCCTTGCCTGGTTCATAACTCGATGTACTAACATGTTCGGGGCGATCATTACCCGGGTCCTTCTCAAAGTCTGTACACTGTTTGCAGAAGCAAATGCAAATAATTATAATAAACAGGAGGCCGCCCATGATTCCCAGGGGAATACCAATGGCTAGGGATAAATCCTTAACATGAACAAATACGACTCCTCGTGGAGTTGCTTCAAGAAGGGGCTCCGTGTCTTCCTGGTGAGAGGCTACACCAAATCTATCATAAACTATGCATCTCCAACGGCCGTTGTGGCTGATGGTCGCCTCATTTATGCCAAGTACTGACTTTATCATTCCAGATTCCGTAGTTGTGTGGAAAACTATCTGTTAAGCAAAATTTTTACTAAAATCTAAGGTGAACAATGATAGCCTTACCATGAAAGATAACTTTAAAGAAATGCATTGGCTTAAATGATTTATGTTTTTAGGGCTTATAAAGTTAAAGTTACATTGGTCTTCTTGTAATCCTTCACATTTATCGTGCACCTTGAACCACAATCTTTCTGACTGCCATTATAATAATAGCGCCGGCACTTCGCTGGGTCATTGGAATCCCAATTACTTTCCTTGCAAAATTTTGGCCCAGTCCATTCCATAACGAAAGGTCGTTGATAATTTTCGATTTTAAAGCCTTTAACTCGATCATTCATAAATTTGCTCAAAGTGCACTCCACATCGTGCTTTTCACCAGTATAAACTTGTACTGGGAAATCAGGCCTTGAAATAGGGCGTAAGATAACGTTATAGTACTGAACGCAGGTGTCACTTTCACACGTCAGTAAATGGATATACGTTCGAGCATTCAATGGATCAGCACGGAGACTTTCTCCTTCATAACGCTTACGGTTGAACTTTTCCTGTTCATTTTTTAACTTTGATCGCAGCTTCCATACGCAAACAATACCTTTCGGCCCTTTTACTTTTAGAAATTGATCTTGCCAAGAAACGAAATGTAAGAGGCCCAGGCGACCATTTGTCACGCTATCCTCTTGGAGAAATTTTTTCAAACCGGGGTATTTTTTCAACGCACTCTCACGTTTGGTGTCAGTTGCAGGATCACAGTGATTGACGAGGCATTCGGAAATACAACATAATGTGAGCATCAATGCTAAAATTGCTAGGTATGTTTTCAGCCGCTTCCAGCGACGCATTGTCACTGATAAAACAATTTAAACCGCTCCTCCTGGAAGTCAAATCTTGCTATTGAACATTTATCAGAGGGTGATGAACTGAGCTACTTGAACGCTGAACTTTCAATGATCAGATTCACATAATTTGGATGATGTTGATGCTGAGACACTGAAGTTTGAGAACGTCTGCATGTGAAAAATGCACAGCAAACTACTGGAGTGACTTGAGACCATTTCTTGTAATTGGTACATGCTATTTTAGTGGCATATTTTAATTTAAGAGTTATTAATTACTATAATACAATAATTAATTGCTAGTGCAGTTAAAAAACCCAAGTGACTCAGGCATTTCTGGTTTTTCAGGCAAGCAAGGAAGGAATAATGAATATGAGATATGTATAATGTTAGAGGGTCAACCTCGGCGGACTGGTTCTTTGATGGATTGCTTCGTTTGAAAAATGAAAAATAGGTGACTTGAACTAGTGATGCTCAAGCCTTCCGCAACAAAATTGAACGTGGAACTTGGCTACCTGACTGAATTTCAGTCAGGTTAGGTAGGATTAGGAATTTTTTGAGTTTTTGCACAATGCAATATGCAATGCAATGTTTATATTAGCTGACATTTACATTGACGCTGCTGCTGTAATCTTCATGGTGCGTTGGATAGAAGTTTTAAGTATAGCTAAGAATTTAGCAGAAGCAGTAAAAATAAACTTGTGTTAATTTTTTCCTAAAGAACAAAATCATAAGAAAATAAAATACGACAAAATAAAGCTTTTAAAAATGCTTAAATAATTGCATTTAAAACATTGAACACGCCGACGCGCGCCGCATTCGCTTTTCAATTTCAACCACGGCGCACTGGATAAACTAACAAGTTTAGTAACAGTAACAACATTTTTAAAAAGCCTAAAAATCGTCACGCCGCGTCAACCCCATTAGTTACGACATGACGCGAAGTTTCGCGCATATGAGTACGCCAGTACGTGTTATATATATACTGGACTGGACTACCAGAACGATTAAATTAGAGGTTACAGATTTTTTATTTTCTTCCTAGTTTGTATTTATCTACCACGGACCATGCAGGTATTTAATGGATAGTAAATATTCTTCCCTAATCGGGGTATGCATATGTAAGGATGTAAGTATTAAAAGTGTAATTGAACTAAAATTTTATTGAAGTCATAATTTTGGTTTTGGCAAGGGAAGAATGTCCTATTACAGATAATATTACACTAAGTATGTGGACCACCATTGCAGTATTATATATATTTATGCTTCATTGATTTGACTTTTCTGTTCTCGTCGGTAAAATAATGGAGGATGTTCAATATGAGGTACTCTTATGCTATTAACTGAAATTATGTAAGATGCCTGCTTGTAGAAAATTGCATCATACCTTGCAAATAGCACGTTCAAGTACTAATCGAACCCCTCACTTACGCAAGTTTTAAGCTTGTTTTTAGGTCCAATATTCTACTATTGTAAGTTCACTATTATTGTAATATTGGGAACGGTCTGGATCTGCCCACTATTATGCTCATATATGCTAATCTGCTATGAGAATGAAAGTGAAACCATTACATATTTTGTAGTTCTGAACATATGAACTAATGAACGAGATAATTTCATTGCTTTCCGACCAGGAGTTCGGGTCAATTCCCATGCCTAAGTATGAAAATTAAATTCTTAAAAACTAATGAAATGTACTTGAAGGGCTTCAGTTATCTACTAACTGATAGTAATCATAATGTAGTATACTAATGTTAATAATAGTAATAAAACACATGTAAGGTCCCTTAACACCTTGGCTTTCAAAAATATTATTCCAAAAATTTATTCTTACCAGAATGGAATGCATTCCCAAATAAATACGGCTGGAACAAACCAGGGCGCACCAAAGTAAGGAAAAAAACACTCCCATTACAAACGGATACTGTAAGTTGGAAAAGCGAGAATTATTACGCAAACATGTTTTTCGAAGAAATTTCAAGTAACGCGCAACATACCTCGTAGCGACAGGAAGTAAAAATTAGAATTGAAAATGGCACGGCTGCACCGGTCATGGCATGGGTGGACTGTAAACGCAATAAATAACGATTTGTACCCACCTACTGATTCAGATCACTATCGCCAGATGAAATCGAAAAATAAACAACTGAAAGCACTTACGGGCATTCCGTATTCCAGTTCCCATTTTTTCTCGAGGCGAATCACAGGTGGGGATGCCGGTCTAGGCCAGCATATGATGTCCTTTAATCCTTGACCTGCAATAATTATTAGAGCACTTATGCTGCAACTCTTTTCTCTCGCACTCAAGTGATCGACTCAGCCAAAATAATACCGAAGAAAGCTACTCGAATGATAAGCAAACATACCAATGTACATCACAAGGGCCCATACTAAGACCACCCGCCTGCCAACAGCTCCATCAACATTCCAAAACCAAAAGGAAAAGAATGAAGCATAAAACACTTCGTCACCAAGAGCTGTGCCAAACTGGAAAAGGTAATAGAAGAACTTATTCCCCACGACTTGTTTAAAAAGATCTTCATTACTGGTATTACTAGAAGGCCTCCTATTTAAAAGATTTTTTTCTTCCCCCGCATCACATTGTAACTGCTCAGTCTTTAAATGTTTACACGGCAGGTCGCCGTTTCCTAGATTTGCACTTCTAGCATTATTTTCACCTTTACGACGTCTGTTCACACCACCATTTTGCTTGCTGTCAGCCCGGGGTTCTGTTTCATTCTGGCTGTATTCACAATACTCGCTGTCAAACTGGATTCCGTCCTCATCCACTTTGTTTAGTGAGTCCAAGTGATTAAAACCAATGCCACACTTTCGTTGAAACTTAGCTACCAAAAGCGGATCTTTCAAGTACTCAATCCACTTCCTTGAATAAGATGCTATACTCATTTTGTACAAGTTAACTGATTAAACGGACACTTCTTCTTCCCAAGAAAGAAACTAGCAAAATAATTAGCTTGGACGACGTCGGGTCAACCTTTTCTTTCTACCTGGATCAGAACATGGCGTTAACTCATATGAAATCCATTTTAGTCTGTGCTTCTGTAAATAAAAAAAACACTCATTAACTCATTAGACCCACAGAAAAACTTGAAAACTAAATAATTAGTAATAATTGTTTGATAAGATAAGTTTGGGTATACAAAACAACTTCCATTGAGATTAGAGACTTCATGACCAGCAATCTAAGTCTAAAAAATACGCAACTTTTAATAATTTAGCCATATTGGTTCAAAAATCAAAACTACAAAACTGATAAACTGACAGCTCCTAATCTCATCTTCACTGACGGTCAGTCCACTACCCTGCCTGGTAGTGGACAAGTAGACTGCCTATATTACCCCTTGGGTTAAATCTCATCCAACTCAAAACCAAATGTCTTTAGTTTGTATTGCAGAAATAATAATCTACAATAACCCTAAAATTATCTGTAACCTATAACATAGTGATTCAAAACAAATTTCCTTGAAATTTCCCTTCGTATGTAAATATTTCATACCACAAAATCCATACACCGCGAAACACAGAAACCTTGTCTAGGGCCATGCACTTCATCAAGTATTTTTTTTCTCATCCAATCTTCCGTTCAACAGACTAACCAGCACGCATGCATACACATTCACAGACATTCCTCAATCACATTATCACATATAAGATATAACCAGTTACAAGACTCAAGGTTTATGAACATCAAGATCCCACACTAAACTTGATAAAGTAGAATTACCGATCACGATTATCTTATACATGTCAAACTAATTAGCTAAAAAGTTAAATACGTCTCTCAAACTACAACACATTAAACAAATAAAATAATTCTGATAAACACATCAATTTTTGACATAATACATGTCAAATTCGCCCTTGAACAAAATCCCAGCTTCCAAAACTCTCATATTCATAAATATCCCCTTTTCCAGATAAACTCCAAAGGTTGGTTAAATGAAGTCAAACCATCTCCAACCGCCTAAAATCAACAAGCTACTAGTATGTCCAATCAATCCTTGCGTGTTCTTGATGACTGGACCTCCGCACCGGCAATTTACATATCGTCGGGTAAAGTCCAAAAGGCGCTATAATTTTGTTTTTCCCATAACGTTATGAAAATTATAGCGCCTTTTGGTTGGACTTTACCCGACGATATATAGGTCAACACCAGACTGTTACATGTCACTCATGACCTCCGATTCTAACTTCTCCCGAACTCACAAAATCAATAATAAAAGCATAAAAGAATCTTCAAAGTTCAAATATTCTTTAAAATCCAATCAATTTCACACCCTAAATTTCAATTGAATTACCATTACAAAATAATCATACATCCATATATTCCCCATCAAACATCCTTTATTTCCTATAACTTACTGAAAAAAACTACCAAAAATCCTCCAAGCATAAGAGATCCCATAAAAATTTTAAACTTCACACTACACTACATCGTGCTACAATTTTAACACCCATTTCGCCGAAAAAAAAATATATTCCTTCATATCCTGACCTCCAGATTCATCGTATAAAATACAGACTATACACACAACATACATCCACACATTCCAACATCTGAACACCAATATCCAGACCCAACGTTATAATTTTCAACAACTTTTACAAACTTAAATCTACAACTTCATTAAATCAAATATATTGACTGGCAACTGACCTCAACTCAAAAAGTATGTAACTAAATTGGTCTCATTCGGGACACTTGCCGACAATAATAGATGTGGGCAGCGGTCTTTCTCTATACTCAAGTTGTTTACATATACACAACAAGAGGGTTTAAAAAGTGCAAAAAAATTAACCTTTCCAATAAGTATATATATATTCCACTCTAGTCAATGCAGACAGCAGATGGTTTAACACTACATTCCTCGTAAATACCATGTAATTCCTTTATTATGTATATAAAGTAGCACAAATGAGGTTCTCTCTCAATGAAACATGCACACACACTAAAAAATCTAAATTGCAAATTTTACTGGTATTAAGTAGGCAGTGTATAGTTCAGTGCTGCTGCAGATGCAGAGAGGTAGGAATTCACCCAAATTCAAAAAATAGACGTAAAACTTTGGAATATCCATACAAATCAGCACACCTTTATTAATACCCAGACACTCTCCCACTGAAACTACCTCACAGCAGCACGAGCAACCCTTGACTACCGCAATGTCCACTCACTCCGTCTGTGATTATAACGTGCTGTATAGGTACATAATGTACAGTGCTGGCTGACAATGAAAAACACTGCAGTACTCCAGGACTCCTCCTTTAACCTACTATTTCTACATGTATCTATAATGTAAAGGTATGCGTGTATGTATATGAATAATGTGTGGAATGTGGATATATGTGCCTGATTGTGATTGTGAGAAGAAGGCTTTTTAGTCAGAATTCTATGTGTATGCGTACATGACCATTGCAAATGAAGCTGAAGTAAGATGTGAGCATGAAATTCTACCTACCTCAATAAAGGAATGAGTTTATGAAACTCTCGTTTGGGAATTGTGATTTATTAGATCATCATTTAGTACGTGTCTCAAGGTATTCATGTTTTTTATGTAACGACTACAGATATACATACTTAAAAGTGGGGAAATGTTTTTAAATCACGATTTTCAAATTTTTTATCACTTATTTTTTTTTTTAAATTGGAGTACTTCAATTTTAATTTTGCTATCAAATCGGACTAAAAAGTCCCAGTGGATAACATGTTGTAAACCGAAACCTCAATAATTTCCAATAAATATTAAATAGAAGAGAGTTTAAGCTGTAGGTCAATAGGAATTCAAACCTGAGGTCTGCAAGTAGTAAAAATTAATTCAGCCTCAAACGTACTATAAACTTTATTTAAAAATAAGTAGAACTTTTTGCTACACGAATGTTTTTTACAGTGATTGGTGCTTTTATGTTTAAGGTTATATGTAATTTGTGGTGTAGTCTATAAAGTAAAAATTACTTAAAAGGGTTTTTTATGAGTAGGGGTTTATCATTGGCTTGGTGGTTGTGAGCTGAAGGAAGAAGTTGGTGTGAACATGAATATTAATGTCAGTTTCCATTTAAGTGGCGATAATATCATGCGTATAGGGAAACGTTATTGTAGATTCTGAATCATCTGAATTAACTTTAACTGGCTTTAAAAGGTTATTAAAGTTAGGGACATTCACGTCTACGTCAACCTGCGATGACAATGATATGGGGATCGGATGTGAGCTCACGCCTGCTTTTGGGAAATTGTACTACCAATAGGAGCTGTTCATGTATATGCGTAATCATAATCACATTGGACATGACATGACTCATACTTCTATTAAGTGCACCAGTCACATCGTCACATGTAATGCAAAAAAGCCAGTCCACCCCGGCATCTGAATGTATATATTACGGATAAATTAATGTGTATACATATTACATATCAGATATAAGAGTGAGAGCACTTGGAATTAAAGGCAATTCAGGTAATTGTCATCACGTTTGGCACTTTTGGCAGTCACTTTGTGCCTATATATAATATTCAGCTGTTCTAATTAAAGTTTAAAAACCTGTTTAAGGCGAAATGTACTTACTTGCTTAATTATGGTTGTTTCCGGCTGAGCGAGAGGGGTGCCGTGAGAATCTTCCGACTGCTTGCGTGAGGAATGCAGACATTCTCTTATTATTCATAATCAGAGAAGTGAGAGTTTCAACGTTTTAATTCGAATTGGTTTTTCAGACATGTTTTCATAATCGGGTAAAGCTGCCATATGTACTATATTTTATAGTATCATACTGTTTTTCGAGCATCGATACTGGGTAAAATTTTGGATACTGGGCAATACTGTTTTGGCAAAAAATATACTATTCATACTGTTTTTTCGGTTTTTCCCAAACCCACATGTCCAGAAATATCAGGGGAGAAGGTGCTTTAAGGTAAACGTGGTACTTGTACCACCAAAAATGCAAGTCAAACGTTAGATTGTGACTAAAAAGCTAAACGAATCTTTTCTTTCATAATTGTCTCCTCGCAGCCTAAAACGTTCTGCAGTGGGGGACCCTTAAAGATTTCCCTGCTTATATTTGCTAAACGGCTGGTCTTACGCTGAATGGAATTGCAACATTTTGGAAGATCTCAATTTTTTCTTTCAGAATGGCTATTGTGTGTATTTTTAGCTGTTAAGGAAAAACGGTAAGGTTTAAGGATTTAGAAGTGTTTTTTCGATTTTCAAAAAACCACAAAAAGACCTGGGAAACATGAAATGCTCCAGAACGGTGAAAAATTGATCAAAATCATTTCAGCATTTTTTGAATAATTTATTTTTATGTGAAAAAACTCAAAATCTCTGATAACTCCCTTATTACGCATACGACCGCCCTGCAACCACCACCAATGTACATATATCTCTTGTTCAGTACTACGAACTCATCAGTACTGATAATCATTCCCACAAAAAATAGGCTTTTCGCATTTACATATCGAAAAAAACTAACTCATAGCAGAAATCCCTTTTATTTCACATGTACACAGTACTATTACACACGTCCCGCTAAATCTTGGCTTCCTGAAAAGATAAAAATACACGCAATGGCGATTCTGAAATGAAAAATGATCTTTCAGAATTGCCACTTCATTGTGCTAAGGAAACATACTACAGGGAAATGCTTAAGGGTAACAAACAATGTTTTGGGATTCGAAGTGGCAAAATCCGGTGTCCTTGTTTCTTCGAAAATTGAAAAATTTTCATGCCTTTATCAAATTTCAATTTTGTTATTCCCGAAAAACTCGACCGGTAGATTTTACGATATAAAAAAGAACCACAAGCGCAGCGAATCGTTGTTTCCCCCATTTAAAATTTCGCAGAAACTGATAAAAAACCATTTTATGAGTTTCGGTTGCACCCTGGAAAATATACTATATTTGGCTTGATAATATATGGCAGCTTTATTTATTGACGTGTTGTAACCAGGTCTGTACAGAAACAAAAGGTCTCTTCTTTTTTTGATAATCTTTTATCTAATAACCATTCAGTTATAATTAACTGTTAGGAATTTTTCATATTATAGTGTAGATCGGCCTTCCAAAAGTAATATCATTCAGTATTTTCGTAGATTGAAAAAAATAGACCTACTAAAGAGTGGGAGTTCTATGCTTAAGAATTAGTATTTTAAATTAAATTAGGATGTTAAATATTTTGACCTGCATAGTCTCCCCTACTGCTATGTTCACAATGAGATATAAATGAAGGAATAATTTTTCAGTGCTTAACAACATGTGTTAGTAATTCAGAAAATATTTGGTGTCCTAATTTGTCCTATTCAGACACATGTGGATCTCAATCAATTCGTGCATTTTCGTTCACCCAAATACTTCCAGAATCCGGAGGACTTTATTCCTGAGCGGTAAGGGCTCTATTTAATGTCATTGCACCTCTTGCCTCATCAAAATGGTTTAGTCCCTTTCATTTACCATTTGCTAATTTCTTTTGAATTTAAATAATCCTTGGATTTGTAAAGAAATTGCCAGTTTTGAATGACAGGTGGTTACGGGAATCTCATGGATCAGGTGTTAGTAGCGCAGGGATGCACCCCTACCTTTTGATTCCTTTTGGACATGGTACGAGAATGTGCGCGGGGAGACGCTTCGCCGAGCAGGATTTGTACACTTCCATCGCCCGCATACTTCAAAGTTATCAAGTTGAACTTGTGGATGAAAACTATGTAATGGAACAAAGATACCAAACCTTATTGGTTCCCAAATGCCCCGTCTTGCTTAGATTTAAACCGAGAACAAATTAAGTTTTTCTTATATAAATGTTTAACAAAGGCAGAAGTAACCTACGTCTAAGTAATCTATCATCTGTATTATCTGTTTTAGATATTTTACATAATTTCTACTTCAATTCATTGTTGAATTATTAAATAATTTGAGCATTTATTAAATTGTCAAAAATTTCGTAAAGTTTGACCTGCCTTCACTCAAATTTCAATTTCTGGGGGCTCGTACATTTTTAGATTGAAAGAAGATGAGGGTCGATGAACGATGTGTGTACATTGTATTGAGTAAGCTCACAAAAAATATGCAACCAACAGCTTCACCAACAGTAAAACTGCCTTAAAACGCTATTTTCAAAACTAGGGGAAAGGAAAAAATATTCAAAACCTTGGAAAATATCGGCAGGGGGAAATCATTAACAATTATTCTACTTAATTAAGCGGGTGGAATTCCGCCGGGAACCACACATCAGAAGAGAAAAAGGAAAATTTTCAGGGTGCCCCCATTACCGAAAAATGGGCCAGGAATCGTTGAATCCATTAAAGGGAGAATAAATTTATGAAAACGTAAGATGTGCATCAAACCAGACATTTTCTATTTATAATTATGAAATAAATACGAAATTAACAGAAATGTCGGTTTTTCCTTGAGTTAGTTTTGTTTAAATTCATGATCATCTCTTGGTCAAGTTATGAACCAGTGCAGTGCGTAAAATGTCAGTATTTTCTGTGCAATTCTTTGGATTTTAGGAAAATATACATATATGCTCATAACCATGTTTTTTATTGTCCATTGCAAACATGATAAAATGTACAGGATTCATGTCTTTTCTTGTAAACATGGGAAATTTGCAATCAAGCGTATTTGTAGAGAGCGTATGAAATTTGTTTGTTAGATAAAAAAATATTTTGTTCGTAAACATGAGAGCGAATTATTAATCAACATAAAGTATAGATACAATTGGAAGAATTATGTCTTTAGATATTATACAGACTAACAATAAATAGCAACTACTGCTGATACACTTGCTGTAGAGGTCGGCGACCCTGGAGTTGACCTGGTCTGGCTGTTAATAATCCTCCAAGCTTTTGCTGACTACTGGGCCCTCCAATTATTTCCTCATCCTCCTCTGGCTCATCCTTTTTGTTAGGGTCGCAGGGATTACCTTGTTGATACTCATACTCTCTTTTGTTACCGTCAGGGTCCACGTATCCATATTTACCTCGGACAACACAATCCGCTCCCAGGGTCTCTTCCTTGAAAGTTCCGTCCTCATTTTCATATCCCCAAGTTATTGAACCATCGGGATTATTTCTCATGAAACGATTGATGGTTTGAACTGGTGGTGGGGTCGACACGCGGTTCTTCAAACGACTGTCCGATCCAGGAGAGCCCGGGCCAGTAGGTCTTTGGACAGGTTGACGACCTTGAAATTGTGGTTGAGATGTAACTTGGACAGGAGCTGATGGAATTACACGTTGTTGAACTGGACGTCTGATTTGTTGGGGTGTGGGCTGCAATAAAAATCATTCCATGAAAAAACATCATTTTTTACGTAAAATTGTAATCACGTACTTAACATTAGATAAGTCACAAGATCCAAATGTTGACCTAGAACGAAGTTTGGCTGGCTTGATGAGCAAGTGAACCAAGTGACAGAACATTTAAAAGACGTTCGGAAAATGTGAAGGTGGTGCACAAAAGTAGTTAGCTAAATACCTGGGGTTGGCTTTGTTGTGGAACAATAAATCTCTGGGCTCCAGGTCCAGGTTGAGCTTGATATTGCTGTGTATTAATCCTAGCAGATGGACCACGTTGAGCTGTTGGCCTAGGACTGGGTTGAGCTTTTTGAACGGGCTCATCTTCATACTCATCCTCATCATATTCCTCTTCCTCCTGTTGTGACGGAGATTTCAAGATGATGGGTTGTTGTCTCAAGACTTGAGGTCCCGCACCTGGGAACGGTTGAATAGAGAATGGTCTTGCTTGAGGTGTCGGACCTGCAGACTGAAGGAGAGGTTGTGGTGATCCCTGTTGTGGTTGAATTCTAATTCTCTGTTGCACCGGTGATGGTGACGCTTGGAGAAGTTGAGGTTGTGGTGGGCCAAAAGCTAATTGTTGTGTGTAAATGGGTCCTCCTTGGATCTGATTGAGAGCCACGGGGCGTGGGCCAGCTCCTCCTAATTGCACTGATCTCTGAGGATCTGGTTGTGGAGCACCCGAGGAAGTGTCCAACGAGCACAATAGACACACCTATGGACACCAACAAATATAAATATTCCATTATTTCTCTAACTAACAATAACCCTCATTAGCCTAGCTGTGGTCATATATGTGACCTAAATGGTCAATTCCTATGGAAACATATGTTATTTCAAGCCTAATTACACTCTAGGGCCACCACCCTCTTAGCTCTTGCTCACACAAAAATTTAAGAAAGGCACGTAATCTAATTGCATCATTTTCCCCATCAAATATCCATTACAAGTCGATCCAACCCAGCGTAATTCAAATTCAAAGGGGTCATTTATATAAGCACACCCTGCATATAAGTACTTCTTCATGCCGTCAATTATTCCTGTCGTACCCCCTCTATTATCACAAGTCCCATGTCACATAGCACAATCATTCTCTATCCATACCATGTACATAGCACATAGCACCTATACACATGAATACGCTACAAGCGGTCCAATAATTATCCAAATATAATGCATTTTCACAGTGCCCCTACAAAATCTCTATTTTAAAATTCATCCCTTTACGAATTATCATATATACATAAAATGTTGTATGTTACTCTATAGGGATGTATGTATAGAAGACAATGAGTCCAGGATTTTTGCAGAACGTGCTCCTCTCGTGCTATCAAGACACGACTCGCTCTCAGATCACTTTCACTTCAATTTTTCCCCTCTCTCGCCCCATCCTCCTGACATCCTTTATCATTACGTTAGATACTCCACTCTCCGTCAACTGTCCGCATCTACTCTATGCATTGAGGATATAGGAAATCTAATTGTAAGTGCATAATCTCCTTCACTACTCAAACTGAACAGATGAACAGTCTCTATAAAAAATTTAATGCAATCCCCTGCGGCTTCACAAATCTCCCTTTTTCTATTACAACAGCACACTAAAATCTTACGTGTACATACAAATATTGCTCTACATTCCAAAACTGTATTACTTTTACCTAACTCCTTCCTCCTATCCTTCCTCACTATCCTAACTCTATGTACACCTATTAGTATATACAACATACCTCAAGAAATGTAAACAAATCTATAATACATTAGTATATAGGAAAATAATTACATACAATTTGTCTAGGATTTTTAACCCCAAATTTCCCCATTTCCAGGGTTTTTTCTCAAAGAAATCATTCACATTTCATATATCTCATAGCCAAGACAAATCACATGTTTTTATATTTATTCGATAAATATAACATATAGAAAATTTCATCATTTAAATTACGAGCCAATATACATATAATAATAAGATAGGAGACAATATGAAGCCTATTGTTTGCCAATCACCTCCACCCCTAACCTAACCTAATGTAAACAAATAGAAAAGACGTTAAACAATATGCGCTAGGGGAAAAATCCTTATTCAAATGAACAAAAGGAGTTGCCATTGTCATTATATTATGTAATAAGTCTTATTCTTGGAATCAGGAACCTTTTTTTTGACAGCTATAAATTCACGCTTGAATTAGTTTATGACACCTTTTTTTCCATACACACTGCACATTATACACGTCTGATGTGAAATAATTTATTACCATAAATCTATATGGAAAGTCCTATCTGCTCCCATTGCATTCATCCTCATCATCACAATCATCCTTCATGTACATTCATTTTTCACAATCATTATATCTTTAGACCTATAGCTATCACTTGAAAAGAAAAACCTACCCAAGAACAATAAAAAGTGAGCCAACTTTTTACATAACCCATTCCTCTACATTCCCATTCCACACTGACCATATATACTTTTTTCTCATCCTTGCCTGTCCTATATCCAGCCCATATGAAAATCCATTAAGGATATATTTTTTATCACTCTTCACAAATGAGATTGAACTGCATACACTCGCTTCTAAAAGATCTGCATTTTATTCTCTTGGTAAAAATATCCTGATGTCACAAGCTGATACTACCTTATATTTTTTCAAATGAAAACGTTCACCTTGCAAAAGTTACTATTCAAAACGTAGACTTAAAAAAAATCTTAGCGGCGTTATAAAGTCCTCATAAAGAAAACAAACTGATGAAATATATTTCCTCAGGTTTCGAAAGTAACAAACAGAATTGGATATGAAAGGTATATTTTGGATTTCATATGAAGTATCATACATGTCAAAAGGAATTGAAAGTTTGAACCCGTTTGATGCTTCCGTCTTACCTACAATAATAATTATTAAAGTTGGATGAGAAAAAGAGAGCAATAAACTTTATTGACTGATTCAAAGAGGAAAGTATCTCAGAAAAAGCAAGAGCTTAGAGGATTATAAGTTGGAAAAATTCTCACAATAAAAAAATCAAGTTGAAGGTATAGGGCGATTAGAAACCACTGGGAGTATCTGTGACAATGGGTTTATATTTACAGAGAGACATGCATTATTATATGGGCGAGACAATAATTTTAAAGGTGTAGTGATGACGGCGCAACATCAAATATTCTTCTTATCAACGTACTTATTGCCAACAAGTTATTAAATAGGTTGTTGAACATGTAAAGTTACACCTGAGCTGAGCATCTACCTTTTTTGCACATTTACTCCTCTGCTTCCTCAGCCAGACTGTAGCTTTGTTAAAGAGGGTGATAAATTTTCCCATTTAATTCCTATATTGCCCGTATAAAACCCATTGTAATTAAATTGGCTGAAAATTTGTTTTTTTCCCTAATTAATTCCAACATTTAACATGCCATTTGTTAGATTATGTCGAGACTTGGTAGTTTAAAAAAATTATATTATCGTGAAGGAAAGTTTCTTGTCATTGTCCCATTGGAGTCAAGTGCAATATCAATAATTATTATGACTCCAGTTTATATAAATTAGTTGTGAAACAAGTTGCACAAGTTTCTCAATTTTTCCTCAACCTCTCATCATTATTGCATGTGAGCAAAATCGTATTTGAGAAGACCCTTGAAAAATTTCCTCTCTATGCACACGAGATTAGCATTTTTTCCTCATAAACATTCTCGAGCAATTTAAAAAAACAAATTATTAGGATTTCAATAATGAGAGTCTATAATTACATGAATTGAGCCTTTGCCGATTATCGAAAGTGATGAAACGGCTGGGGTAAAAAAATTCATTTACTTTTTAATGACCCATAACCTAATCAATTTGATCAAGGTTTTTTGGCTTTGCTTCACGTCATTATCGTCCTGTGTATGTAATATGGAGTGTACAAAAATGTAAATAACGACTGCAAACAAGAAATACCGGCCGACGGCCTACTTGCTACAATTTTCACTCACGATTTCATTTGCAAGGAAATTCAACGAAAATCCCTTCATTAATTTCTATATATGAGAAAATTTTCAACGCCAATTTTTATATGGGCTTAAAATATATCCATAGAAATTTCCCAACTCATGCATTTTACGCTTCATCTCAAGAAGCAATAAGGAACTGCAAAAGTCCCTATAATCCTTGAAAATTGAGTCAACTATTCCGCCTCTAAACCAATATAGAATCCAAAAGAGTTGGTTCCATTCATTTTAAAACTAATGGATTAGAAAATCAGTTTAAAAATTACCGGGATTTAAAGTGGATTTATCCTAGGTTAACTATAAAATTAATTACAAATTAATCATAAAATTATTTAAAAACTAATTAAAAATTAATTATAAAATCATTAAAAAATTAATTCGCAAAAAATCCATTTTGACTATTCAACATCAAAACTACAAAATAAATCTTTTTAATGAATTTCGAACAATTTCAATTTAACAAAAAATGTGTCTTACCGTTAAAATACGTAGAATCATTTTCAAAGTATTTTCGGATTTTAGTCTGAAGATAATTTTGAATCTTTAGGAGTTGCTATAGGGGTAGGGGAAGAAAGACCGAACCGGGTATGAAAATTGGACCACCCGGTAAAAACACAAAATTTGACACAACTATGACGAAAAGCACTTGAACACAAAGAAAAATGCCGTGTCTAAAATGTTGTTGCTGCTTCGTGTTATTGCAACGAGATTTGAGGGAAGGTTTTGAAAAGGAATAGCGCAAAATAAGAAAGTCAGAGGAGAACTGAGAGGTGATTCCGTATTCCTTTCACCTTTTATACAACAGCCTGAATTGGACGATAGGGAACTGCATCTTTTAGTATGTAGATGGACGATTATTTTTTAATGAATGTAACTATAGTAATTTCATAGCTGGAAAGAAGTATAAAGGTAAGAGACTACGGTGTGAATAAATTGAGGGTTCTGTGTGTATATGTAGAATTTTTCCTGTAAGTGTTTATAGGTTGAAGAATTGATATTTGGTGTGTGTGTGTGTGTGTGATTGACATGATGACCATATTGAATATTATTGGTAATGTTTCTTATATACACACCTTTGACACATGGTCAAATATCAGCTCCTGTTTCTCTCCACAAATATAATGCTTTTCTATATAGTAATAATGAATTATGAGAGTCTTTTGTCTCGAGACTCGGTCTATACATGTACTCAACAAATCATTAGAGATATTATCCTCTCCACTACTCTATGCCAATAGATTTTGTAACTTCTGGCTTTTTTGGTTCCCATGAATTATTTTACAAGTCACTCATTGATCTCGTATGGAAAAAAAAAGTCAACCACAAAGAATCTATAGGGAAGGATAGTCTAAGTAGTGAAGGTAGTTTGACAGTGGAGATGGATTTTTTTCGCATGGGAAATGTGTAACAATGTAACGACGTAACGCCGTTTGATATTTTCGTACGTGTGCATTGACTCAGTGCTCTGAGCAAAGTTGATGGTAAATGAACGTGAACAATCAGACAGAAAAATTGCATCATCGATTTTTAGTTGGAAGGGGAAGCCAACACCTCTTTTTTCTGCTCCATAATTTATACAAATTATCTCATTTCCTTTTGTCCCTTTGGAGTTCAATTGATTTTCCCATATGTTTCTTTTGGTGGTGGGATGGATAGGATTTTGTGTGGTGGTGTAAGATGTTATAGGGTTGGTATTATGGGATGTGCCTTAAATTGGGGCGAAGTTGAGCCTTTTTCAAAGGATTTTTTTTAACTCTTCTTGGAAATCATATTATTGTTTGGAGTTTCTGCCGGAAATACCACGGCTGAGGAAATCCACAATGTTGACGGACATTTTTTAAGCATATGTGGTCATTTTTATCTAATTTTTATCGCCGTTCAAAACTCTTACGAAAATGAAGAGAGAAACTTTCAAGGCAATTTTATTTGGGAGAAACTACTATACTTTTGCCTGAGAACAAATTCCGACTTTTGAGAGAGAAAAATTAACGTCACTCACACAACATTGGCAAAAATTTTAAACTTATTGAAACATTATCGGACTTTTTATAGACGACGGAAACCTATGAAATGGAATACAAATTTTGAGGCAGAGTTGAAACGCATTTGAACATGGCTCAAGTGTTTAAACATCATACGTTTTTCCAAACCTGCACTATATAATTAAACATGTTGGAATCAACAAGGGAAAAAATACAAGTCCTCGAACAAAATGAGAACTTTGCCTAGGAATTTCTTCAACTTCAAAGCAATGCGTTTATCACGTGGGATCACGTACTGTACGTAATTCCGTACCATTTTGATCAACCAGAATAAAATAGCCAAATTATCTTCGTAATCCTATGTTTAATTCAAATACAAGAATTTCCAGGAAGGAAAAGGTCCGTATGATTAGTACAATACAAAATGACTGTACACATATATGTAGATGTAAATGGAAACCTGATCTTAATTTAATTGAGACCAAGCGTGGAAATGCAATTCATAGAAAAACTCCTCAAAACTTCATACTTGAATGTGTATTTTCCCACACGGACCTAATCCGTGTAAACACAATTTCCACGATTCAAAAATGTTTCGTCGTGGATTCAACCTACGATGATTTTCAACAAAAGCTCCTTTTATTTTATTTTTTTTCCATATCCAAAAGGTCTGAAATTACAGAGTCACGTTCAAAACAAATTCATTCTTTATAAAAGCTCTGCATTTCTATTCACAGGCTTTTTCTCTTACTCCTTCCATTGAGAGCTTGTAAGTAATATAGAAACCATGAGACTTTTTCTATACTTTGATTCCATCCTTTTAGATAAGGCTTTTTTCAGACCTCTGTATCTATACATTATTTTGTGAAGTATATGTAAACATGGAAAAATTAAAAGTTTTTCCTACACAGCCCATTTAATGTAATGTGAGTGAAGTTTAAGGTTTTCCTTTCACTATTTTTCATTGGAAAATAAATATTTTAATTGTTCATAGACACTCCTGCAGTCAAACGTACATGTTCCTTTCGCATCGCAGAAGATTAGCTTTGTTATGATGAACATATTCTACCTATGCACGCCTACATATTATCTTTTACGAGAGAAAGAAAGCTTCCGTTATTTATCATGATCATGACTGACATCACTGTCGAACTCATCCAAGCTACAGAATCTCTTTGATACTCTCAAACTTATAATCTTGACAATTAATAAACTTTCCTCAGACTCTTAAAAGTGCCAACGAAACCATCCACTCTTCTCGCATTGTCCCTTTCAGAAAAAATATGAGGAGAAGAAAAGTTTGTATTTACTCCTCTAATTTATCACCCATCATATTTTTTTAAGTGTGCATATTAAAAACAACTCATCACATCAAAAGAGACTTTACAATGTTTTATGCCCCATAGCCTTGGCGTGAGAAACCCCACAAGAAGATTGTTTTCTTCAAGTCTTTTCTATACTCAACTCCCATTACGAACAACAACAAAGCTTCGTTTCCAATTATTATCTTTGTTTTACTTCATGTACCCCTCTCTTTTGCCTTTTACTATTCCTTCGCAATACAACTTATTTATACTCCATAAATAACATTCAAAATTTATCATCGTATTTTTCCAACAGGTTTCCATTCCAAAATTATTTCCAGGGTTTTTTTTTACTAAATAAATACTTAAATCTGACCGAAAATATTATTCAAAAATTTTGCCTTTTTTGCATTTTAAAAAAATTTCATTTTTTAAAATGTAAGTTTCAATTAAAACTGACAATTTTCCTTTCAACATCCATTAGCCATTGAGGAAAGATTTTTAAAATGTTAGGGATTTTAAAACAAACAATAATCTTTTCACTAATTTGGAAATTCTTGGGCAGTTGCATATCTAATTTTAAAAATATCTCATAAAATTTTCTAGTGAAAAATGGTCCCAGGATATCTCTTTGCTCCGCAGGCATTGAACCAAACCATTACCAAACTAATAAATTAAATTACTACAGGTTCAGGGTGTAAACCTAAAACCAAGTTGATTCATGAATCCAGAGAAATGTCCACTCTCATATTTTCCAAGTTTAGATTTTAATAATTCAAGCTTTAAACCATACTGGCGTGACTGAGCTGACTGAATGAGTTACTCATGATAGTTTTCCAACTTCATTTTCCTTTGAATATAAAACGTGATTATGGGGGAAAAGGTTCGTTAATAAAATGTTTTTATATTTTATATGAGTCGTGAAATCACCCATTTCATGTCAAATAGAAATCCTGGTGAAGAAAATGCTATTTTTATATTTAGTACGTAATTCCTATTCCAAAAAGTTCACCAACTCTACAAAAGTTTTAACTGTTGCATAAAATTGTGTTATAAAATAGGAGGGCAAAACTCAAAAAAAGCTTCACAGTCTCAGTTAGAAATGAAAACAGGGGAATTTTTATTGTTGCATTAAAATGGAGATAAAATAATTACTTTTTAATAATATGTAACATGTCATCATTTATTCAAAAATCTCTTAATTATTTAAATAGCTACTATTCAAATGACCTTCTTCATAAATACCAAGTCCATTCACATTGAGTGCGTGCGTGCCCATCAAAAAGCCGTTATTATAGGGTATTATATTTATCCCTTAAATATATGTATTGTAAACATCTTTTCCCAACTCTTGTTTGATGACCAGTTTGATTTTACACGCAGTGAGACGTGTGCTATGTTTTCTGTCTGCATTGGTATGTAGAATATTTGGCGGGTGGAACAAGCGTGTTTAGTACTTTTACAAATCTCACCTTTGTATATAAACGTGTGCAACTACCTCATTTCTGATTTGAATATAATAATAATTGCGCTAGTCCTCTTCGTTTTTAGCCCAGGGACATTTAAATTGGCGTTAAATGCAGATACTTATAGGATGCAATGGGAATATTGCCTACACATTAATGCCATTATTATCTTCGAAGGCTGAGCCAATTAAACTTCATTGGACATTATCACTGGGTAACTTCAGGAGGAATAAGCTCAAGCTATCTGTATACACTAGCAGAGTGGTAGCATTTAACTAATACTAAATTTCTTTACCTGGTTGAGATCCGAGGACATAAATGTAACAACATACATCAAATAAAATTGAGCCATGTACTTAATATGGAAGAAACATTAAAAATTCCGTTACAAAGAACATCTCCTGGAACAGTGAGGCCTCAATTGAGTTGGCACTTGTCAAGTAAAATTATTGAGAAATAATTTAATCGGTTCCCCCCAAAATTTCGGTTAGTTATTCAAAATTTGAAATAGCGAGGTACAGAATAAAGATTTTGATTACGTCATATGGGAACGTAGGGAGCAAATTCTCTACCAATCTTGACTATTGTGGATTTGCTTAATCCTTAATTGAAAGTGTTCCATTCCGGAATAATTCTGAAGCGGAAAGTTATTATTTTTACTCCTCTGCCTTTTCTTCAATGCCCACTCTACCCGGCCCGATTCGTTTTTGTCACATGTAAAATCCAACGAAATCGGTAGATACACAGCTCATTCGTTTCTACAAAAATTCTATTGTTCCTGGCTTGCATATTCGGCATGAAATTACTCTGCCATCAGAATAGGGCATAGGTTACACGAAACAAAAGCAGGTGATATTATACTAATAATCAATTTCAGTCAATAAAGATAAATAAATTGGCTTGTTTCCACACGCCTCTTTTAATTTTTTTTACGATGAATGAATCTCCACCATTAATGTAGGAATTATTAAAAAAAATCTAATTTAATCATTACAATAAAACATTACCCAATGACATTTTCCTTTGTTCTCACGTCAATATTTTACTTTCCATTTAATCATTTTGAACTAGTCGTAGTCCTCACGGTTTGTACTCATTATATTTATTGCAAATATCATAGCATTTTAGCTTCGAATGATATTAGAAGCTCTTTATCTATACTTTAATTTATAGAAAACGTAAAGTTTACAAATTTTCACCCGTCAAATCTTTGTTACTACGGTGCATCTCCAATTATTATCCAATCTTTATTTTCTTAAGATTGTAGTAAATAACAACGAGGATTTAAAAAAATTACACCTGGCATGTATGACAATGACATGCTTATATAAATTGTAAGACGCCGTAGCATGATTATTTTCAACAAGGAGCAGATTTCTAGAAATGAAACCCTAGAGGAAATAATAATAATGGTTATTAATGAAATGAAAGCAAGAATGTTCACAAATGAGATCAGTCAATTTTTTTCGTTTTCATATCCATGTTATTAGATACTAAATTAATTTTTTTAAACTTTATCCACGTTGAAAGCGCTATAACATGATACATCGATTGACATATGCGCAAAGTTTTACACCCTCCTTGGTAAAAATCAGCTGCAATTATTTCCATGTTCAATGAGCTTGTAAGTTCAAGTTAATTATAAAATCCATGAGCGGCAGAGTTGCCCAAAAACTTGTGGATTTCCTGGACCAAGTTTTTACTAAGAATTTTTACTACTACTGAACTTTGTATGGTTACTTGATGATTCAGGCTCGAAATCATTACCCGAGAGCACCAAATCATGGTCGGAGGTCATGTCATGCAGTTCAATAAGGGGGGGGGGCTATACGAAATGGGAGGAAGGGAGGTGGAACATGTTTATACATAACAAAAAGAATTGTTTCCTTCCAAATCAAAAATTATATTAGTTTTAATCAGAAGACAAAGTTTGAAATAATATGTCTCATTCTTAGTTAGACCACCGTAGTACCTACCAAAAAGTACCTCTGTTATTAGTATTATATGTAAATATGTTGTGAGAATTATTTATTTGAAACCTCATTGACTAAAAACTTTGGGTAAAAGTTAAATTTTACATATCTTCTAGTTATTTTTAACTTGGCTGACGTGTGTGAGTGTTCCAGCCTCACAATGTACCTTGATTATGCTAAAATGCATAATGCTAATGTGTACGGAAATAGACCTTCAACTATCTTACCTTTGTAATTACACGGCAGTTCCACTCCTGACTTTGACAAGTCACCATTAAAGTCACAACTCAAGTGTCCTTATTCTTATTGCACTCTTCAGCATCACCTTTGGCATCACTACACTTACTACACTACCATCTATATACCTTTAAGCTACACACATCCCACCCGCGGATAAAAATTTCCAGTTGTAGAAAACTATTCACAATTTTTTAAACACAAGGTGAGTTCCGAAGAGCCAATAATTAGTCAGTTATTTGTCAAGGGTGGGGAGGGCAGCGATTGGTAGTTAATGATTCAGTGCATTTTTCTAAGATTTTCTCTATTAATGGACTTTGTAATTTTTTAAAGATTCCACTAACACTGGACTGCACAGAAAGGAAGGATTGCATCCCATTGTTTTCAACCAGTTCGATTCGTCTTCCCTAGTGCGACCAATGGACTTCATGGAGGAAGCCCTCTCAATTTTTGCGGTAGGGTAGAACTATATATTAATTTTCAACACAAATTACCCAACTCCAATGTATGTTAATTCACAAATAATGTCGGATTTTTGGTTATGGTAAGGTACTGAGGAATATTTTTAGCTTCTTGAACGAAGAGGATTTGGAAAGGGTTATAATTATTTGGGCAGTATAAAAACTACATGGGCAGTATCAGAAACCGGCAGTATTTTTGACTGAAAGG